>JAVYIG010009361.1:0-79088 GCA_035222895.1 Strongylocentrotus droebachiensis | reverse complement strand
ACGCCACCTGTTACGGTGTTCGAGTTTAATTGATAGTAAGGTTCAGCATCGGTCCCTGGCACGTAATCCTCGTCAAACACGCCCCAACGGAGTTTGGCAAACTGACGGACAATCACTTTACCTTCATCGAACAAATCAAAATCATAAAGTTTTATAGTCATATGGTATATGTTATGAAATTATGCATGGAAATGAATGCTGAGAAATAGTTGCTTAGAATTGTATTTAATGCATATTTCCTGTATACCACCAATTAAGGGCTAACGAAATGTGAAGATATTCCAAAACGTACAATTTAATAGATTTGGGGCCTCACCTTTTGAACGATTGTACAAGAACATTATTTTTATAGTCAAAACAATATAGTTATATTGAAATTGATTGTATTCTTGAAAGTGACTGCATGGCAATATCCTCATTTTCTGCAAAGTAGAGGATCATTTGATAACGAATTTAGGTACATATTATATTCTAAAAATATAACTGGGTCTGTTAAAGAGTTAGAAATTTATGATTATGTGGTTTCTACCCCATTTTTATCAAACATTTTCAGGTTAAAATTTGACGTTCGGGATTGTAATTCCAACATCTCATACCCCTGAATAAGAGACACGTTGAAGGTTGGTGGACTACATTGTAATTTACTAATACTACATAGTGCCTCTCCCCCCCCCCCCCCCCCCCCGTCGACCGGATTGTGGGGGCCCTTCGCCTATTCGTTTCTGTCCCTATTACATATGTGTTTGTGCCTATATATAATGAAAGGGAGAAGAAACTAAGTATGTGTCAAACTTGAAGAACAACATTTCGGTGGAACAGTTTGTCTTACCAGAATCTCCAAATTGATTTTCGCGTAAAGCTTGGTCGACGAGGAAAGTCTTGGATAAATGCATGAATCTTCCTTGTTGTCCACATTTGAATGGTTTATCGACAAACGGACGATGATTAGACTGTTGATCAGTAACGAGAACGTTAGCATTCTCATAGGCTTCACGTTGGGCAACTTGATACTCAGAGTTTCTGGACCAAGTGGGCGGGACTAAGATTGTGATAGTCCCAAGGTAGACCCGCCGATTGGTAGCGTTGAACAGGACAGAAGACCCGGCCCTGAAGATATCCTGTGTTCATAAGACAAAACATCAGTACTTTCTGGTTGATGTTGTTATCAAAAGATAAAACAGCTAGGTTACCATTTGAAATAGTAAGCCATCATTTTGACCACACCCTTAAAACTGAATAAGGTTTATCTCAACGTGTGATCAGTTTGGGTTATAGGAATCATAGAAATAATATTATATTTTGCACTTTATCTTTCAAATTCTTTCCGTCAAGCTCGTGTGCCAAGGTTCATTCAAATTCATCGGTAATTGCTGAAAGGTAAACTCGGGCATTCAATTGGCGAATGGGCAGTCAATTTCGTAAAATGTTCATTCGAATGAACATGAATGCTGTTAATATTTGCCCTTACCTGTTTTCTTTTAATTCGGTGAAAATGCAATGATTTAGCTTTAGTTTGTTCAATTGTCGATATCGGACGCACTTTTCTCATAGAAGGCTAATTGAAAGCTGCACTCCTAAAAATATTGGGCAAAAAATTGCCCAATTTTTACCCAACTTTAGGGTGATTATGTGTCCAACCAACGGTTGGGTAAATTAAAGATTTTGCATAATTTTACCCAGTGTTGGATAAAAAGAAAATACCCAACTTTTAACCAACAAAAATTTACCCAATCAGAAATTCACCCAATTCTCACCATAATGTGTAGCATATATTTCAGACACTAGTTGGGCAATGAAGTTGGATAAAATGTTATATGCAAAAGGACATTAGTGCCGCGGCGGGACGCGACCGCGGACCTTGTGATCTACGGTCGTGTGACATATCCACTCGACCACAACACCTCCAATATAAGAATATAACCCTATTGTTGTACAACAATGTTGCCTGACTTACGTTTGCCCAGTTCCATCTGCCCAATTTATATTGAACATGTAATTTAATAAATACATGTAGTAAATGGTTGGAAATAATCCAAATGTTGGACGACATTTGTCCAACATCGATTTGCCAAGTAACACCTACCCAGCCTATTTTTTTCCTTTCATGAGGTAACTTCATATAGTAAAATGGTTGGGAAAAAATAGCCCATTTTATCGGACAAAATTTGCCCAACTTCGATTTACCCAGTAACATCTGCCCAACTTTTTTAACAGTGTGTGTAAATACATGAATATGCAAGGTGCCCCTGTTTTCTTTATTTCTCAGAACTATACATTAGATGATGCTTCACCCCCCCCCCCCCCAATAAAAAAATAAATAAAATAAAACACACCGAAAACAAAGAAACAAACAAATAAAATGGAGGGGGAGTGAGTGTTGTGCTCGATATGGGTGTCATTAGAGGGTGGACATGAATCTCCATTAATTTACGGAATGTACGAGAAAGTATCAGGTGTTAAACCATCGGGGCGTATGCAGAGGGGGGGGGGGGGTTGTTGTCGAACCCCCCCCCTCATCTTTTTGGGGGGTGTGATTTGGTTGAAAAAAAACCCACCCCCCCTCTTTTTCTATTTTTTCTTTTCTAATGGGTGACCTAGAAAAGGTGACCTTACCCCCCCCCCCCCAACGGAACAAAATGTCGATCGGTCAAATTTTGGCACAAAAGAAAAGTGCTCTTACTCGTACTCTTGTCAGTGTGACTGGGGTAATATATTACTCTTTTCATGAAGTTATTGTGACAATACGGTTTGTTCATGATAACGTTTATAGCAACCACCAAATAACTTTGAAATCTGTTATTTTCCATTGGTTTCTACTCCGATTAACTAAATAAATGAATAGGGATGGATTTAGGGAGAGGGTTTGGTTGATATATCATCGTACCAGTAGGATGTAGAACCCCCACCCCCACCCCCGCACACTTACCCTCTTGACACCCTAAGAAAAAGATTTCTTACCTTTATATTTGTTATGATACTTGAATCTTCTTCGACATCTTTGCTTATAGCAATGAGTATGTTGTTATAAGCTCCATTCTCTAGCTCGATTGGATTACGGTCCTGTTGGGCCTTGCAGATCTTGGTTCCCATCAGGCAGAATAAGAGATAAAACAGCAAACTGAGGCGTTTGACCAGCATAGCTTAGCAGTCTTCTTACAAAGTTTACTGTCAAAAGCAGAAGTAATCCTTTTTACACACAACAATTTAATCACTGTAAGCAATTAATGTGGCGATCATCTCTCTGTTTTAATCTACAATATCTCAGATGATGATATTTCTTTCGCAGGTCAACACGAAGTATAAGACAAGGTATGTCAAGTTGAATGTTTTTAAATTTGCGACAGATACATCTTTGTTAATGCTCTGCGGACCTTTAAGTGAACGTGTCCTTATAATCGAAACGGTTTTAATTAATGAGGATAAGTTCCCTCTTAGTTCTTCGTGTGTCGCAATAGCTGATCACTACTTTCGCGTGATCGACACTACTGTATAGAAATTGTAGTCACCCCTCTCCTACTTCCGTTGCAAGTTGAGGCTGGCACTTTAGCAGTACAGCTTTGTGAATGTATAAAGCCGCATTTTCAGGTTGGGTAATCACGACATTTCTCCTTTCATATTTTTTTTCCTGACTTTTGGTGGCGTTTTTAACATGTACGGTTTATGCATTTCAGCTCTGAACATTTTTATTTTTGGCATCCCTTTTGTTCTTCTCCTTTCTTTCTCTTTTCTCTCTCTATCTCTTTCTTTCTTTCTCTCTCTCTCTCTCCTTCTCTAAAGACTTTTCAATGAAATTTCTGACATTGTGCAATGAGTAAATTGAGATTAAACGTTTCTTCTTACTATTATTTTCTTCTTCTTCTCCTCCTCGATCCTTCTCCTTCTTCTTCCCCTTCTCCATCTTCTTCACTTCTCCTCCTTATTCTTGTTCTCTTCATCTTCTTCTTCTTCTTGTTCTCATCCTTCTTCTTTTCCTCTTCTTGAAAAAAATGATAAGTAACTAATTTAACAGTAACTATCAGTACCGTTGGCCTTAGCCCCCTGTGAAACTCATGTAAATAATGTGTAGGCCTGTAATCCTGTGTTATCTAGTATTCGTATAGTTACTCTAATCAATTGATAAGAGTACAAACATTTAAATGTGAGTGTTTTAATTTGTTTGACTGTTTTTTGTTTGTTTTAATGACCCCCGACAAAAAAAAAATCGGAAAAACAAACAAACAAGCAAAGAACAACCGAACCTAAAACAAACCTATTTGTTCCGATATTAAGGACAGTAACTTTAAACCTTGGTGACCTACATCAAATAGAAACAAGATTTCTTTTTCTGGTAAAAAATGGCCTACATCGTACATGATGGAATCCTACAGAAATGTTTGAGTTAATAGTGATAAACAGATTTTTGAACGAAAAGAATGGAGGAAATTTTGACGCAGAACAAAAGTAAAGGGGACCTATTTGAATGCAATTGTTGTTAGGGGTTGCTTTCATCAATATTTTCCTCCACATTAAACACTGTTCGAGGAGTGAAAAACACAACAGAAAATTCTATTCTAATAGGTTCATATTTTGCCTAGGAAGTCCTCCCTGATATTATGTTGGTTTTGATAGAAGCAGAAAATTGAGAGGAGCAGGGCAACTTTTTTAAGTATCCTGCGAGTTCCCCTCCCATTTGCTTTGTACTATAAACAAATCTGAAATTTCTATTTTTCCCTATAGAAAATGTCCAATCATATATGCACCCTTAATATAATCATTACAATTTTTTTTTATACGAGCTCTGTATGACGCAATTCTATTTCTTCATCAATAACTTTAAGAAAATGAAAGTTTATCAAATTTTCTCTACATATCGTATTGGAGAAGAGCTCGCATGATACGTCACAGTTTTGCCAATTTGTGTTTCACAGATGATAACTTCACAAATTCTATCCTATTTTTCGATCGTATATTCCCCAAACTTTCAATAATATGTTTCTCTCATTTTCTGCTTTTATCATGGTGTACTTCCCCTTCAATGTATTTCACACTCATCCATTAAAAGATTATTGAACTTTTGAGAATACTACATGTATGTCAACAAACAGCTGGATGAGGAAGTAAGAAATATATTCGATAGTATTATGAGAAGAGCAATGCTAAATCAAATACACATGTATTAGAATCGAAAACCTGGTTAGGAAGAAAACAACATGTTCTTCAGAAAGCACGCGTCCAAACGTTTATGGAAAGAAAAATTGTATATGGATAGGAACAACCTCATGGAATACCTTAAAAATCAATCATTTGTAATTTAAAGTTATGAACTTAAAGACAAATTTCATTTAATACTGAAAGCGAATTTAAATCTCCCTCCACCAAAAGCTCAACAAATCTCATAGCATTCTCGGCTGCATTTACCCCGAAAATCTTGTACAAAGTAAACAATTATTAAATATCTTGACTTTCTTGACTTTGTCAAATCGTTAAATATTACCTTTCACAGTACAATCATCCATGTTTTAATACACTTCTACAAACAAGTGGCATTTGGATAGCATCATCAGGGATATAAAACAACTTTAATGGCATTTCAAAAATGTAAACATGGAAAAGATCAATACTTTTTACATCCTACTAAAAATGATAAAGAGTCATATTCTCAAGGCACATGATATTGTGGACTCACAGTATTTACATATATATTCATCATCAAGAGGTACCTCAGCAAGGCACACACCAAACTATATAGTTCAAACCTACAGCCTATAACGGCTTGATATTTAGTCTGATCCATAAGTAATTTCGTGAGGAATCAACTTCATGCAATTAACATATAAACAAAATATATAGAGTGTTAAATGTAGTCGGTACTGCATGTATAGTCCGAAATAGCCATATTGCTCCGGTTGTCTCATTTTCGCCAGCACAAACGTAGCTAGTTCGCGTATATAGCAGACGGCAATCGGCGGATCAGACGACACTTGATAGTGATATTGTATGTGAGATTGCTTTGCTAAATATAAAATGCAAGAACCTTTTCCATATCTTTAAACTATCATTGATATCTGATAATTAAACAGTTAGTCAAATGAACCTACCAAAGTACATAATACAATGCAATACTTGACTGAAAGTAGGGGAGTTTGATGCGGTGCACAATTGCACCCCTCTGTTAATAATCGAATAGTCCATGGTGTTCATGAATATTCATGTTTTTGCTTACCTCGGCAAAATGCTTGCCTATACTGAATGGACAAATTACGGTCGATGGTTGGATGAAATGGACATAATGAACAAATTAAAACTGATTTATGATAATTCATGCTTCTTATCCTTCGTGTGCTTGACTTATAACCTTACAATCGCGTGGTAAATTGCGTCCAAAGTTCGACTTGTTACACATGCGTTATATACAATGGCGAGCTTGCGACCTATTTTGATCAAATTACGGTGGGTGAACTTTCAAAAGTCAATGAGACATGAGGGTTCCAATGAAAGAGCTAGTGTCAACGTACGTCGGGTGGATGTGCTATTCGTTTAAACAAAAAATGAATTTTTTAACGATTTTTTTTTGGGGGGGGTAAAAGTCCATAGGCTAACATGTTTATAGGCTGCTGGACTCTGACGATAGGGGGCGTTGTCAAATGAGACTAAACGGAGCTATATGATGGGCATATTATGGTCAAATGAGCATATTTTGATACCTTGTTCATTACACTGGCAGGACACTAATTGGCGTGGGGTCCAGGGGGCGGAGCCCCCAGAAGCTCAGGGGTTTTAGGCATTAAATTACCGTCAAATGAGCATCTAGGGCCCGCCTAAGGGCCCTAGGTGTGGTCCGCCCCCGGAAGCTCAGGGGTTTAAGCTATTTAATTACGGTCAGATGAGCCTATTTTGATACCTTATTCATGACACTGGCAGGTCACTAGTTGGCGTGGGGTTCAAGGCGGCGGAGCCCCCAGAAGCTAAGAGGTTTTAGGCAATAAATTACGGTCAGATGAGCATCAAGGGGCCCGTCTCAGGGCCATTAGTTGGGTTCAGGGGGTAGAACCCCCGGAAGCTCACGGGTTTTAGGCGTTTAATTACGTCAGATGAGCATATTTTGATACCTTAAAGGTAATACAAAGTTTTGGTATGGGGTCATGAATCTGAACATATTGGAAGCATACGCGATCCTACAATATTCAGTGATCGTTGTCGCGGTTGAAATCGAGTCTTTAGTTATGAAATCGTAAATAATAAACTCTTTATGTTGTATAGCTCCCTCTTAAGGTCAAAATATTTAATAAGCTATATAACAACGTTTATTGACTGAAACCGAGCGATAAGCTATTCCCGTTCGAAAACTATATATCTCAACTACATATTTTGAGATTTTCATGGTCGCAGCTACTATTCTAAGGCCGTAGGCGATTTTTGAAATTTGAAAAAAATTACCGGAAGCACCGGTACATTTTTATATTCAATTTTTCCTGATAGCAGAAGTGTTTTAGGGGCTAAATTTTGTAGTGCTTATAATACATCCACAGGGGCATCCAAATATATCAAAAATGTAGATAATCACTATCCACCCAATTTTCAAATTTTTCCAAACCGTTGTATTATGGTCACATCACCTAAAAGTAGCCTGCTCGGCGGCCGGGCAGCGAGTTTTGAGCCAATTTCGCCCAGGCACCGAGCGGCGGCCGCCCGGGCACCGTTTGTTTTTAGGGCATCGCTCGGTCGCTGCTGAAGTTTTAGCGCGGAGTTAAAATTCGGGCGGCGCCTGCTCACTTTCACTCGCCGCCCAAAGTACGCTCGGTGCCCGGGCGGTCGCCGTCCGGGCACCAATCTAATCGAGCGTTCGCCGTCGAGCGATTTAGGTCAAAAATCGAAGCCGCTAGGTCAAAGGCTGTTGAGCGTTCGCCGCTCGGTTGCCGCCCAGTCGCCGCTGGGAGATCAGGCGGTCACTGGGCGGCGAGGCGTGCCTGGGTGGGTGGCGCGCCGAGGGGTTATAGCAGCGGAGGCAAATTTCCCGAGAGCAGTATAGAAACAGCCAGTCCTCAAGTATTAAAGCAGTCGATATCCCTTTTAGGCCTATGCCGAATTCAAACAAAAACTACCAAGAATTCTTACCTTATCCTTTTATCGAGTGAAGATTGGTTAAAACATCACGGAAAATATGACAAGTGTCTGTTTATCACCGACGAAAAATGACTGAAATTTTCGATAAGTTGGGAATCGCAGACAATGAACCACTGTATGGTGTCCGCGCTCGCTCAAAGAACATTTTAACACGTAAACCAATGGGTATCGCAGCAAGATTTTATTATTTTCCCGGTAACTGGAATTTATGGGGATTTTACTCTTGGACTAATCAGTTTTGGCATTCTTTACGGGAATGGCTAAAATCACGACTGCAATTTCGACCAATCAGATGGCTGGATTTCTTAAGTGATGTATGACTGCTATGATAATAATAATAATACTCAGTTTTTATATAGCGCTTCCAAACTTGGAGATTATTACCCCCGGCTTTAGCTGTGCTGCCTTATGTGGCGCTCTAGCATTTCAAGGAATTAATTCCTGCCAGCTATGAGAGACATAGTTGTTTTTATACGCTCAAGGGGAGGTTACATCGTGTTATTGCCCCGAGGCGTGCCAACGGGTGATAGCACGATGTTACCTCCCCGAGAGCCTATAAAAACAACTACGCCTCGACTTTCAAAGCACTCATTATAACTTTTATATACCGAAAAGAGTCATATAATACATGTGCGACTTACCAATCATGGTAATCAAGTTTGTTTACGCTTTCGAGACCTAGTCTTAATAGAGATTAAGATTCCCATTGAGATTGCACGCATATATCGCTATGCAGTCTAGATCTACGTGCATATACACAATTATTTCCAAATCGAGATGCAAAACCTTATTGCTTGTGATCCTGAACTTGAAGGTGATACTCAAAATATGAGGTGTCATATGAAAGAGCAGGTTTATCTCCATATTTCCAGAGGGGCATCATCTCGTCATTCAGTCTAGGCCTAGCTACAATCGAGATCAGCGGTCGTCTGCGCTATGTTTTTAGGAACCAAATTAATCGCACACAAAATGTATGGTAGTCGCGCTCCACTTAAAACCAAAGGGGATCGCACTACTCATACCCGCCTACCAGTCAATAGTCGGGCGCTTTTCAAAAGACTATTGACTGGTAGGCGGGGCATGGCTCAAATCAAGACTCCAATTTCGACCAATCAGATGGCTAAATTGTCAAAGTGAGGTATAATAATAATTGTTAAGCCACAATTACATACCTGACTGAATAACTTGAAACCTGGGGGGGGGGGGGGGGGGGGGGAGGGGGGGATATAAGACGACATATTTATTTTGTTTTTGCCCCAAAATGTGAAAATGTGACCGATCGTTTCGTTTGGGGGGGGGGGGATAAGGTCTGGTTTTTGGGGTCACCCATTAATTACCTTTTTTTCTTATTTAAAAAAAACGCAAAGGGGGGGGGGGGGGGGTTTCCCCCAAAACATACACATACAAAAAGTCAAAGGGGGGGGGTACAATCCCCACCCCCCCCCCTCCTGCGTACGCGCCTGCTAGCAGGATGGCTTGGATGACCCTTAACTGTCTCACTGGCCGCAGCTCCCGTCCGAAGCACTGCCCTGTCACATCAAACTCCATCGCCCAGCAGCTGCTTGCCAATGGCAACTTCAAGAATGCAGACAAAGGCATACCCGGACTGTAAAACAGGAAACTTCAAGACTCTGGAATGCTCTAGGCGTAGATGGTTTCCTCTCCAAACCCTTCACATCTGCTGAGCTCACATTGGGCGCCAAGAGCCTAGACTGGCTCTGTGAATTTTACTCGACCTGCCTCACTGGGCTGCATATCCCGAATATCTGGAGGAAATCTACCGTTGTCGCCCTTCTAAAACCCAACAACCCTGCAGATAACCCTAAGAGCTACAGGCCAATTTCACTCCTGTGCGCGCCATTCAAAATTCTCGGAAGGCCCCTTTTGGCCCGACTCAACCCAGTGGTTGAGCCGGTTTCCGTCGTGGTCGGTGTACTGTCCATCAGATTGCCAAGCTGACTAATGATATAAAAGAGAGCTTTGAAAAATGCAACAAGCCAGATGCTGTTCTAATGGACCTCACTGCGGCGTTAACAGGACACTCCTACCAAGAACCCTCACCCAACATACCTTGGAGTGAAACTGGACAGACAGCTGACCTACAAACAGCACCTCGAAGCCCTACGAAACAACTTGTTGCGCCGTTTGGATAATACATCATGGGGTGCATCAACATCCACCCTTCACACAGGAGCACTAGCCCTGGTTTTCAGCGCTGCTGAATATATTGCACAAGCATGGTGCAGGAGTACCCACACCAGAAAGCTGGACTGTGCACCTAATGACACCGTGCGGCTCATCACTGGATGTCTCCGTCCTACACCCACATATCTCCTCCCAGTCCTTGTAGAAATTGCACCACCAAGACTACGCCGAGAGAATCTGACAGACAAGCTGACAAACAAATCCCTTGCTGACGACGATCACCCCTACACAAAATAACGTCAGAATCCCCGGATCTAGGTCGCCAATGCATTCGACCGCGTTGACCTTTCTCCCGACATACAGCCGCCCTCAGCAGATCAGACTTCAGCCTAATCCAAGAGTGGGAAAAGAGCTGGGAAGGGACGGTTCGCCCACTGCAGTTCACTGTTCCCCCTGGCACTAAACTCCGGCTGGCTCTGAGCTACCTCGGAGAAATTGGGTAACACTCAATAGGCTGCGAACTGGGGTTGGAAGGTTCAACGCCAATATGTACCGTTGGGGACTTTGGGAATCACCGGCATGCAAGTGTGGTGCAGATGAGCAGACGGCAGACCATGTAAAAGTAACCATCCTACAAAAAAGTCTTATTACATCCTGACTTATGGATCCTGCTGAGTATCGTCGTAGAAGTAGAAGTACCGTGTTGACAATATGAAAGGTACTCTTGGGAAATCGGCCAAGGTCCTTTCGTCAAAAGAATGAGGAACCTGGAAATAGGGAATATTGAAAAACTTACTGAATGCATGACGATTAAACATTATCGAAACTATAAGATGCCATGTGTTTTTACAGAAATAAAGGATTTTGTTTCTAAGAAGTTTTCTCCATCAATAGAATAAAAAAATTATGCGGTAGAATTCATTAGGAAGATATGGAATCACTGTTTAAGAATCTATACAGACGCTTCAAAACAACAGGAAGGGTATACTGGAGTAGCTTACTATATCCCAAAACTAAACTTAAGTAAATGGTTTTAAACATCGAATATATCCATCATGAGAGCAGAACTGGTAGCTATATTAATGGCACTTGAATAGGTGAATATCATCCAATTGCAGTTGTGATTTTGACAGATTCAGTCTCAGCTTTAGAAGCCATCAAGAATGTGAAAGAATTCAGCATAGTAGTTAAGATATACGAAAAATTACTGGCTATAAATTCCATCGGGGTTGATGTAAACCTTGAATGGGTACCAGCCCACTGCGGCCTAGCAGGAAACGAACGAGCTGATTTATTGGCAAAACAAGCTTTAAAAAAACAACACACAGATATCAAAGTAAACCAAAGCAAAAGTGAGTTCATAAGAGAATCAAACATTTATTACAAATCCATGTGACAAAGCCTCTGGGATAAAGCAGAGACAGGAAGACACTTGTATAGCATCAATAAAATGTAAATATATTTCAAAATCAGAGTTTTGAACCGAAAGGATGAAAGAATAATTCACCAATTCAGACTTGGTAAATGTAACCTGAATTACTATAAATAGACCTATCTAAAAAGAAAAACACAACACTGGACTATGTGAAAATTGCAACGATAGAAACAATTGAGCACCTTTTATTACCATGCCTAACATATGGAAGACAAAGAAGGAAAATGTATAGAGCACTAAAGACCACAAATTGATCATAAAAACAAAAATTGAACTACCAGCATTCAATTAATATTTTAGGCGGGTCTGAACATTCTGAATTTTGTGAAGCGTAATTTCAGATTCCACAACGCCTTTCTTATGAAAGAGAGAGAGAAAAGAGGGGAAAAGTCCGGGTGTCTCATTGCATTCATTTATTCATGAAAGCTTATGCCATGTGACGTACAATTAATTTCCCTGCGCCACGTAGTATTGATCATGGTACCAAAGGCTTCAAGAATGTTCCAGTTCCAGTGAAACATTTATCAGTACCAGCGTTAAAGGAGTGTCACGGAGCTAATCAAGAAATCAAATTTTTTACAAAGCCATTGTGTTACACAAAGCAATCCTTTCGTCAGATGGTGACTAAACGGGTTTCCTTGCTTTATTTGAATACTAGGACACTGGTAATGTTTAAATTTCACAGATAGGACATACATGACATATTTGTAATTCCTGCAAAGTTCAACAGAATTCGATATTGGCTGCAAAAGGGACATAGTATCTTGTTCAAACCTTGTAAAAGACAACCAGATTTCAACCATTGTGTATAAAGTACATGCAGCATTTTGACAAAATGATGTAAAATGTTTATAGGGTTTTATTTAACAGGTTTGTTATATTGAATACGAACCTGATTAGTGTGATAATGTTTGTAAAGAACTGTATAAAGTATTTGGTGTATATAAAATATCTTATTTACTCAAGCGCATTTTCATTCTGTTTGTAAAGAGTATCGAAATGTGTTACGACATAAATCCCTCAAAAAACTTTGAAAACTCAAGTTAAGTTAATTATAGCTGTCTTGTCGTGGCAAAATCATATTTTGTTATTATCATCATTATAAAATGCGTTTATTCCTATTACAAATGATACTGTATTTGTTATAATTTTGCAGCCATGTAGTGAGCAGAACATCAGAATAAGGAACAGGGTCAAAAGGGTCAAAAGTGAAAAGATGTAAAAAAAAAAAAAAAAAAAAAACTGATACGCACTCACTGGTAATAAGGGAGTTTACAGATAGCACATGGTACAAATGACCCCAACTATCCATAGACCTTTTACACATGGAGAAGTTCCACTTTGAGCATCTTAGAATAATAACTGCCAAAGTCCTAGATGTGCTTCATGAATACCTTTTGTTTGCCCTCTTGAAAAGAATACTTCCACCTGCGTATCTTAGAATGTACTGTTGGTGCATAAATGAATAATGTTACATAACTCTCATGAGCGCATATCCAGTATTCATCTCTCTAGACTGGTGAGTTTTACCTTTTTGGTACAAATGACCTTTATCTGCCCATGCGCAGATTGTATCTGTAAACTCCCTTATTGTTATGTAGATCACTCTTCTTTCTTTAGCGTTAGAGGGTATGGTTTTTGTAAATGATAATGGGCTACTGTTTCTACCTGTTCATCCATGAATGTAAAGATCGCATCATTCTACGCATACGACCGCTATAATATTCACATGCAATATATACTTTGTGTGTTGTATATGAGTCAGGCATCAGCGCAGCGATCGCTATTAAAATGGGTATGACGGATAAAAGAAGGACAGGAAGAGGTGTGGGGGAGGGGCGGGGGACGCAGATCTAAAGGATAAACAAAACAAGAATTATTCTATGACCTATGCGATAGGTACAACAATAATGAATCTTATATAATAACGAAGCTATACTCTTCTATGAATTGCAATCCTTTCACCATAAGCAAGTCAAATACACTTTCTGTGGATAAACTTGAGTATATATTCCTCACAAAACTACGCTAACTTTTTACCACCTCAGGTCAACTGCACATGCTGAATGGGCAACAATATTAAAGAGATTAGACAGAGCGACATATGCTGAATTCGCTGTTAGATAATTTCCTACTCATATATTCAAGGTCGGATGGAAAATGTTTCTTGAAACTGACTACGAAATGATTATATCCTTTACTTTTGACACTTGAAATATATTCAGTTGCTACTTTGTTGTAAAAAAAAAAAAAAAAAACCTTTGCGGATATTGTGTGTTTCTCAACAGTCAACATTGTTAATATTTGAAATATATTTAAAAAATAAATTTCATCCTTCCTAGTCTAATTTATCTTCTGTGTTTCATGAAAATTGTCCATCATACCAAGATATATACATAGCTTTAAAATCGATTAATGAAAATGGTGAGCCGAAACATATCCAAGAATATACAATTATGACTTATCACCATTTGGAAAGTTAAATAGATCATTCGCATAAAATACTCAATCCTGTTGATATATGTATATATCAGATCGTCTCTTAATTATCGACTACTTGCCCGATTGATTGGTTAATTGAACGATTGATTGATGTTAAGTTGGATGATTGAATAGGTGATTGATTTATTAATCGAGTAATCTCTTGCTTGGGTGTCGATTAGGTCGGTTGGTAGGTAAGTGGTCAATTGATTGATGCAGTTATTGGGTGAAATCATACTAATATGAAAATATATTTTAGTTATAATTGCATATAAATATGAAGAACCTATACCAAACACCAGTCAGCCTATACATAAATAAAATCAATCAATGCAGTAAGAATTGATTCTGTCTATGGATTGGCCATTCGTAGATGAAGCAATAAAGTACTAAATAATAATAAAGTATTAAAAACCGTCAATCCGTCAACAAATCAATCACTCAGTCAGCCAGTCAATAAATGAACAGATCAACTAATCAATTACCAACAATCAAATCAAAATAAATCACGAATCAATCAACAAATCGATCAATTAATCAAATTAAGAACTCAGGCAGTCAATCAATCAAGAAATCAGTCAATTAATCAATCAACAAATCAGTCAGTCAACCAATCAACAAAGCAGTCCATCAATCAATCAATCAACAAATCAGTCAATTACCAAATAAGTCAAGCAATCAATGAGCAAATCAGTCAACCAACCGTGTAAATTGGAATTTGGAACCAATCAATAAACGAACCACCAAACAAGCAGGCAATTCAATTAGAAAATCCTTTATTAATCGGCTTTAATCCACTCTAAATATTTAATATTCAATTCTTACAGTCCCACAAATGCGTCAAAACGTCCACTTCTCCCAAACTTTGATGTATTTAATATTGGTGGAAAATATGTCGTAAGATTAGATTTTATTTAATTTAATTTAATTTAATTATTTCCGTTTCCATATGAACATGATAGGGAAGTACAAAGTACGTGAAAATTCATCAAGTGGCATAAATCATTTTTTATAATTCATTTAAGCTGAAAGTGCTTACCCTTCGTTTGTAAAGTTACATTTTAACCTGTACTAATACACATTACGAAAAATGAAATCGTGAAAAATTTATACTACATTTTATCTAGAACAAGGTTTCATAATTGTTTTTGTTTTACTTTTCTAACAACTCATTACTTGGCATACACGTAGTAGTAGCTTCCGTTCCAGGTGTACTTGTTGCGGTGCCACTGACCACTGAGGGTACTAGACAAGCTTGCCCCTGTTCCCCGGGGCGAGAAGAAGAGCGACTGGAAGAAGAAGGGCTTGGAAACCCCATTGACAGGTGGTAGCCCTCCCCCTTGTCCGCATTTGCTTGAAGACCCTGGAATGCAGATCACTCGATCAACTATGTTATGAACGAAAAACACATTTTAATTGTACAAAAATAAAATAAAACATTGTGTAAACCCGAGAAGGTGGCGTTTTATCCCTAATTTAGACATCATTATGGTAATCAAGATCAGGACACTCTTTTGTATAACACATGTACTTTGCAATAACATTTAAATTGGTGATGTTGCAAACACATGGAGTTTTTGAATTGCCAAATAGTTTATTGAATGGGGTCAGACAAATGAAATCATTATGAATATTTTTTTGATGCACATTTTGAATATGATAAATACTTATGTAAAATGAGACTATAGACTACACGATGAAATCATTTACCACTGCCAGACGGAAATTCAATACGGGTATGGTCGTTGGCGTAATCAGGAATGAAAAGAGGTGTATCCACAAGCCAAGGAAGGGATCGTGAAGTGAGACGCGATGGGTTAATGCTGTCATCTGCCTGCATTTTGAAGACAACGTCAGTTTGGACCAGGAAATGATTGTATTTGAGATCAATCATTTCTTTGACTTCGGAAGGGGAGATGATGACGAGTGTGATTTCAGTGGCGTCTTCGTCTACATAGTTCCAGATGGCTGTTTGGTCGGACCTGCCGTAGCGGGCCCACCCACCGCCCTCAATATCCATCTCACAAAACACCTGCATGTAAGACAAAATGGAAGATGGTTAAACTTAACTTATGTTGGGATGGAGATCCCCACGTTACACGCATCATACATCTGATATTTATGAGTTCGGGGGGAGGGGGGGAGGGGAGGGGACACATGCCGCGACCATCTGGAATCTTGCAGTGTCAATATTTTCATTGCAAAAAGAAATATGCACTTAAATTCTGCCCGCAACAGGAAATTAGACCCCAAAAAGCAGCTGAATGTTATAAAAAATTCTTTCTTTTTGTGACTGGTGCCCCGACCGTACCTATCCACTCCCGACGTCGAATTAACAAACAACATACCTTTCGATAGAGACCAGCGCCCTCGATGTAGTAGAAGTCACTGGATGCTTCAGGGCACACATCCTTGACATGTTGGCAGGACAGTGCCGGACTGCTTGGAGTTCCAAAATTACTGCAGCCTACTGTCGTATTATAAAATTCAAACAAGGCCGTTGCTAGTTCAATGTAAATGAGGGGGGAGTAGGACAAAATTATCCTAAATTGCTCGAGCAGGTATTCGTTCCAGGTGTGTAGGCCTACCACATATCTTGATCGGACATCTCAAAAACTAATAAAAGCTAAATCCTTTCTTTTTTCGTTTTTTTGTTTTTTTCTTCTTCATCTTCTTTTCCGTGCTTCTCATTCTTCTTTTTTATTTTTTCTTCTTCTTTGACTTATTTTCTCCTCCTCTTCTTTCTTCTTCTTTCCCTTAACATTCGTATCACAACCCATTTTTTACCTGTTGAACCTTGGCATGTAATCGCGCCATTGATGTACAGCTGTGGTTGACCGTATCCCTGGGCACTGGTGCTGACAATCAACAGCATGACCAGAGCGATGGAAACAAACGACGCCATTTCGGTCCTAGCAATCAAAGATTAGATGGAAATGTACAGTGCGTCCCAGAAAAAACGAAACCGAGAATTATCGATGTTTTATCATAACTTAGTCACATTTATAATTAATAAATGACACATAATTGGAAAACTTAGATCCTCCTCTTTCATTTGATGCAACTCATTATGATGCATATTTCACGCATGAGTGATTAAAATCAATTTAAAGAGAGGAAACCGAAAAGTCATTTGGCGGGCGGTATCTGAATTTCAAAGAGAAAATCACATTTCTAGAAAGTTGGGTTTCTGCCCTTTCATATGACACCTCAATCAGGAAAAATGAGCAAGGAATTACAAAGTTCTGTTTGTTTAAAGTAGCCCTTACATTTTCATAATTTTAGCAAACAAATTCGTTTTCACTGGCTGCCTGCCGTAGCAAAAAGCAGAATTGACAAAAGTCGTAACTCCGTTTCGTTGACAATCAGCCATGCATGAAGTCTTTCGTCTACGGTTAATTGTCAACGAAACGGAGTTAAGTCTTTTGTAATAATTTCGTTTGTTAATACGGCAGGCAGCCAGTGAAAACGAATTCGTTTAAAGATAAAGACCAGTTATGGTCATACGATCGCATTGTGAAATAAACGTTGAGGAATCGATCGGAAAAGGTTGATCGTCTAGCATATAAGTATTGGTGTGTACTGCAAGGTTCTGGAATCATCAAAATCATTTTAAAAAAAATTTAAAAAAAGAAACTTGGCCCAGTCTTGGTAAAGTTACAAGCACTGTACACAGAAAGATGTATGTGGGACTACGCACACGTGCGCGACACGTGCGTTTATCTCTCTCACACCAATAGATAAACTAATTTACCAAATATATGAATTAGTAGGCGGTTTCTGGGCAAAATGTTTATGATCATGTATCAGTAAAAACATATTCTTTAACATGATTGGTAATAAGAGCTTCCATTTCATTTTTTGAAATTGGGGCTTTTCCAATACTGGTCTTTACCTTTAATAAAATTATGGAAATGCAAGCACTACTTTAAAACAAACAGAACTTTGTTATTCCAAGCTCATTTTTCCTGACTGAGGTGTCATATGAAAGGGCAGAAACTCAACTTTCCAGAAATGTGATTTTCTCTCTGAAATCCAAATATCGTCTGCCAAATGACTTTTTGTTTTCCTCTCTTCAAATTGATTTTAATCACTCATGCATGAAATATGCATCATAATGATTTGCATTAAATGAAAGAAGAGGATCTAAGCTTTCCAAATGTGTGTCATTTATCAATTATAATTGTGATTAAGTTATGATAAAACATCGATAATTCTCGGTTTCGTTTTTTCTGAGACGCACTGTGTAGAGAGTTCAGGTTTTCACTTCGAGTGGACTGGAGTTGTGATCGACGAGCTTATAAGGGATTCAAGCATTTTGACATTTTTGTATCAGTATCACGTACTTAACCCCGGGTACCTATCAACCACACCTTATTACCCCTAATTACTAAATAGGTGAAGATGACCAAGTATATACTCCTGACTGATCGGATAGCCATGATAACATACCACTAGAACATGTAACCTTACAGCTAGACCCTGAATTAAACATACAACTGAACTCTGAATTAAAGTTATCCTACAATGCCCACATTCGGTGATAAACCCAGGGTTTAATTGTTTAAAAGGTGTAAAGCTAACAACCGCTTCCCCTCGTGGTTCAAACTTGTGTCCAAAGATATAACTCAAAATTGTTAGCGGTGTTGCAAACGGCCCCTATACGGACCTACATGAACTCGTGTATTCACAAAATGTATCATATTTTTGGAAGAAAAAACCCAGATAGGCCAACATACCGCGTTCGTCTAAATTTAACCCGCCCCTCAGTTATCCTGATATTTTATCAATATTGATTAATAGTATATAAGTACATAAATCACAATAAACATTTCTTATGTATTTCAAAAGCTACTATTAGGGAGGCAAAAAAAAATCAGCGTTTGGCTCGTGAGCAAACATTTGTAGCATCGCCAAGATAAACCACACGTGAATGCATGGAATGAAATCAAACTTTACCACAACTTACCCTTTCAATAAAGATTCAAACGGCTTACATGCACAGTAATGGAGTGTTCTGCGGTGAGATTTATGTTGCCTGGCCTGTACTTACAATGCCTCTAGAAACGTCTGTTCCTTTGTCTTATAACCAACCAGAGTACTTCATCATGTCCACGCCCTCTTTTACTTTTTTGTTTTGTTAGAAAGAATAGTTAAGCCTCATATTCGTGTGCAATGTAATTAATATCCAGTTTATTTTACCAAGGATCTCTGGTCTTACCTTGACGACGCTTACATATAAAATAATTACAGAGAGAGAGAGGAGGCATTCAGCCATGTTCCGTGTGCAAAATAAAAAAATAAAAAATTCGTTTCCCCCTTTTGTGCATTGTAACTGTCTAGATTGCCTTAGCGTGACCACGCCCCCATGTCAATTCATAGTTGAGAGAGAAAAGTCACGCAGCTTTGGGTCCGTGTGCAAAAAAATAAAAAAAATATCTCTTGCCATATCTCCAATTCGTTTTATTTGCTTTGTCATGATCACGCCTTCTTGGGTGACCTGAAAACCGGGTGTGCACCCCTTATTTTTCAAGTGGTGTCGAATTGTATACTGTCATTGAATATTGGAATGAAAAAAAAAGGGATGAACAATATGAGAACTTCGATACGGATGATGCTCTATTATGACGCTCTAGATTTCCAAAAATATCCTCTCCCCCCCCCCCCCCCCCAAAAAAAAAAAAAAAGTAAATAAATAAATAAATAAAGAGGGGAAAAAAATTAATTCATAAAAAAAAAAAAGGATAAATAAATAAACAAATTTTCAACTTTTTCATTGCTTGCTCATTTTCCTTATTGAGGTGTCATATAAAAGGGCAGAACCTCAACTTTCTAGAAATGTGATTTTCTCTTTGAAATTCAGATACCGTCCGCCAAATGACTTTTTAGTTTCCTCTCTTCAAATTCATTTTAATCACTCATGCGTGAAATATGCATCATATGAGTTACATCAAATGAAAGAGGAGGATCTAAGCTTTCCAAATATGTGGCATTTATCAATTATAAATGTGACTAAGTTATGATAAAACATCGATACCTCTCGGTTTCGTTTTTTCTGGGACGCACTGTATAGCTCCTGGTCCTCCAATAAATATTACCCTGTTTATAGCCGAAAGAAAGATGAGTTCTTATTTTATAATTATTTGAAATCGAAAATATAAATAATGTCTACTTTCTTATTCTTTTTTGTTTGTTTACTGAGTGTATAGAATATTATGTCTTCATTCCATTCCGGTGGCCCAACTCCACCCCCTCTGTCTTTATCATTTTCCTGGAATTATCAAGAACATACCAAAATTGCAGTCTAGAATTTAAAATAAATGCGATATTATAGATTATCAAGAAAAACCTTATAGTTCCTTCAGTCAATGTTACAGTTGGATAGAATATTGTCTTGTTAGAGGATTTTATCTCCAGAAATAATATATTAGAAGATTTTTTTGTTTTTGTTATTTGTGTGCAATAGCTTCAGGATTTTAAAATGCATCTAGATGAGTATATTCAAGGGAACAGGAAGATCCTTTCCAAGTTCGAGTTGATAACCTTGGTGTTTAAAAAAACAACTTAATGATAATACATCGGCTGTCTACGACCCTGTGTTCTAATTTCCGTGCAGTATTTTGAAGTACCATATAGGTTAAAATGCAGGTAGGCTGTTTTGTATTGTATCCTGGTATACCCTGGGCCTGGGTATATCATTTAAAAAAGAAAATATGATTATCTTTATAAACTGAGTTTTCTCTATTTTTTTCTAATATGGCCATCTCCCGTTACCATACCCAGGGGTTAACTTTTAACGTTAAAGGGACAATTAAAACTTGACGCGAACTTGCTAGAGAATGGCTTTCAGCTGAAGCAAGTGTTTCCGTGTTGAAATTAGAAAATAACTAAAGGAAATGAAAATGACTAAAGAAGCTCTGGGATGGACATCTTTTGAGCTAATTTGTGTATAAAATGTGATAATTAATGATATTAATTAGGGGGATTAGGCGTATCAGTGCTTTTAAGTACGGTTATTCTCAAATGACAGCTTCCCTATGTTTCTACAACCAATTTGTTTACTACCCAATAGGCTTATTCCCATATGGTCTACACCCAACCCGTCTACTATCCACACAGTCTGATAATCATGTTGTCTACTCATCATTTGGTCTAATGACCATTTAGGCTAATAGTCATTTCGTCTAATGCCCAGTTTGTCTAATGCCCATTTTGTATACTATCCACTTGGTCTAATAACCATTTAATAATACATGATAATAATCTTCAAATGATTGTGGAATATTGTTTGTGAGTTTGAGGTTTCGTAAACTTACGACTCGAAGATCGTCCCGTGTGAATATTATTGTTACTAGCTCTCTTTCCACGAATGCGCAAAAACGATGTCTTCTATATATATATATAGTCATGCTAACATTATCATTTTGGCGTCGACTATGAGGAACTTGGGCAATTCTAATCTACAAGACACAACGTACACAACATTACAACACATTAGATCGTCAGTATTCATTTTTTAGTATAGGTTTAACGAACGGTTTAGCATACCAATTTTATTTTCCAAAAACACCATCCATCCATTTAAACATAATCATAGATATATTATACAGGGAATAAGGCAATTACTGTACCTTATCAAGAGCAGACGTACTTAATTGAACTTCATCACGCTTAAGATTTCATTGTTTCCATGATGGTTCGCTTAAAAAGGGATATATATTAATAAAGGCGGAATCAGGAGGGATTGGAACAGCCGCACCACCCCCCACATCCACACCACCACCACAACCATCAGAGATCCATAACAATTGCCGCAGACTTTACTTTGAATTAAAAAAGCCAAGTAGAATTGATAATAATTATTAATTTCATGTATTTTACACAGGTTCGAATTCGTAAAATGATGTAAAGACGTAAAGACTCCATCAGTGGCACTTAATACTTCCTTTAAAACAATTAAGTACTAGTTTTTAATATTATTGAATTGTATGTCTAAGGAGCACTGTCATTTAAAGATGTCAATAATACACTTTACATTATACATGTACAAGGATCACACGTAAGAAAAAGTATTGTTGAAACAATTTTTCCTAGCATTGTATGGGTCTATATCTCTTACCGTTCTCAGTCATTATACACCATAGAGATAAGGTTGAGTTCTGGGAAAAGCGAACAAGAATTTGTGATCGTTTGCCTTCGTATACATGTCAGTGTGGAAGAGCATTATAGAAGTAATGCCACCTGAAAAGGATGGCTCTTCAAATACCCCCATATCCGAAATATTAAAAAAATAACAGCTAAAGGTTTTGGACCACACTTTCATGCCACATGTTTGTCTAGTCCTATACACACATTTCTGTGTAAAGTGCATGTAACCTTTAGCAAGAATTTGACATTTTTTGAAAAACCATTTTGTTGATTCCAAAACCTCACAGTATACACCCATACTTACGTGCTTCATGATCAACATTTCCAATTGCTTCCACACAGTTTCTTTCATGATGCAATCGCATGACAAGAATTAAGTTTTTATCTCTAAAAATTGCTCTTCATATTATTTTTCATGTATTTATAATGGTAAAGTTGAAAATGAATGAATGTTCACATTTTGATCTCATTTGAAATTAAGGGGGTATCCTTCCTGGCAATCACTCATCTGTTTGTCTGCTTTAAAACAAACCTTACAATCTAATTTTCGTAACTACTTTCAATAACAATTCCCTTAATGTAAACAACATCGTTATATAAAGGACATTTTATTTTAGACAAAACGTAATTGATTTTGCTTTAATATAATATATAACTATTCTTTTATAATTAGACGAGAAATAAATACATGCAGAGCATGATTTCTTTAATTTCAAGCTGTATACACATTATACTCAACCAAATGGAAAAGACGTTAATTCATTTCAACACAATGGCCCGTTATCGATCTGACCATCGAATTTCTTTTGAAAAAATTTGAACACATAGTTTAGCCAACTTGGTTTCAGCCGGTCACAACGTGACGTCTATTCTTTTGTAATAGGGACTTTTAGATTGAGTAGACGAGAACACGACGTACGCCGACTGATCATGCGTGTCAACGTACTCAACTGCCCATGTTGACTACAATTATACCCCATTCACAGTGGTTTTGAAATTTGTAGCGGCGTTGTAGCGGAGCGGCGACACCGCCATAACACCGCTACAAATGCATTCACAGTAGAAAAGTTATCCCGCTGCAGCAGCGGGATAAATATCATGTACCCATTCACGCTGCAGCGGGTGATTTTTATTATCTCCGTAACAAACACGTGTATGCATGGCTCATGACCCGCGAGTGACCCCGATATGACCGGAAATACTTCAGCGCGGGGTTTTCGATTGCTTGAAATTGCGCGCGCTAGCTGTACTTTACACACTCTTCCTCATGTAGATGAGGCAAGCATGCAAAACGTAAACAGGTCAAGTTGCTTTTTGTATCCTCGATCATATTACTTTTTAAAAAACTAGCATTTTTATTGCTTCCAGTCAGAATGTTGTAATTTTTTGAAGTGTGAAATATTTTTATTTGGATAATTATAATATCTACATAATAATAAAATCAATTTGAATCCACTGGTTACTTTATTTCTATTTCACTTTATGTTTCCCATTGCTGGAGAACAGAGGTCAGTGATAGGTAAGTAAACAAATCACACGTGTTTGTCGCGGTGTTATAGCGGCGAGCCTTCACACTGAGTAAACACCGCGACAGCAGCGGGACTGTCCCGCTGCTGTAGCTAGGCGAACAGTGCGATAGTTTGTCGCGGCGTTATCGCGAGGCGGTGTTATCCCGCGATAGTTTATAACGGGTCCGAGCCTTCACACTGAAGACAACACCGCGACAGCAGCGGGACAGTCCCGCTGCTGTCGCGGTGTTTGAGGCCACTGTGAATGGGGTATTAGAAATCTTTTATATTGCACTCGACGATATACATGCATGCAGGAAGTAACACTATGAATTACATGACAGACAAAGAAAGAGGACAAAATATACAGTTCCTCATTCTACCCTCAACAATAGGCCATTTTCTTAATGTAACCAAATTTAATGCATAGGTCTTTGTGAAGTGCCTCAATACAAATTATTTCATTCACCTGATAGGAATAGAAGTATTTCAATAGTCAGAATGCAACTGCATATATTGAGTGTTGCTAGGTAGGTCAAGCCATAATGGCCCGAATTCACAAAGGAGGTTTGTCGACAAACTTAGGTTTGTCGACAAACCTCCTTTTGTTTCGACAAACCTCCTTTTGTTTTTTACAAACCAAGGTTTGTAAAAACGCTTCGAAACGCGTCGTATGACGCACATAAACCTCGGTTTGTCGACAAACCTCCTTTGTGAATTCGGGCCAGAATGTTTGTCCAACGTGGCAACAACTAATGTATGCAGTTAGGATTCTGTCTATTGAAATACTATTATTCTTATCAGGTGAATGAAATAGTTTGTATTGAGGCACTTCACAAAGGCCTATGCATTAAATTTGGTTACATTACGAAAATGGCCTATTGCTGTGGTAGAACACACTATGAACATGACTGACAAAGAAAGCGGACAAAATATACAGTTCCTCAGGTAGACAAAGGAACATCCCTTCACTGCTATTATGTAAAAATGTGTAGAACAGGTGTCACATGCATATTCACCTGTTCTACACATTTTTACATAATAGCAGTGAAGGGATGTTCCTTTGTCTACCTGAGGAACTGTATATTTTATGCGCACGCGGCATATACTAGTACCGTACTAGATTTAGGAAAATCAAGGTTGACGCATTCTCGATCGCCGACTGAGACGACGTGACGCATGCGCAGTGCCTTAAAATGACGTCACACGTTGCAGTCAAAGCTGTAAACGTGCAAATCTAAAAGTCCCTATTGTATTTTCTCCAAGTAAAGCATATTGTGCCCAATACAACTCGAACCGGGTTGGCTAAACTCTCCTTGGCTAAAGCACGACACTGTTTCAGCTCCGGTTATCTCATTTTCGCTCGCTGGAACATTGCCAGCACAAACCACTGACCTCTACCTCCTGGACGGATCATCGCCCATTCCCGCCCGTGATAACGCTTGAAGTGGGCTCGCACTTGCGGCGGTCATTTTACACTTCCAAGAGCGATACGGCTCACTATACGTTACGTACTAAAAGGCTGTCATTCGCTGTGTGACAGTATTTTTCCAGATTCAAATGATCAGTTCCAAGTCTAAACACGATGCAGACATAAGTTGGTTTATTCCAAAATACAAACGAGTACGTAGAACGTTGAACAAATTAATAACTGAATGATGGGAGTTGTTGCTACCTTGTTTGGCGTTCAACAATAAGGGATAGAGCAACGTCGATCTGGCGCTGCTCAGTGGCTGCCGGGCTCACGATCAATTGGGCAAAAAGAATTTCTGTTTCGGTTTAATAAAATTTGGAGTGGACTATTAGGGTATTATTATTATTATTATTATAACAACAATTACAAACGATAAATATGCAGACGAAAGTTGATTGTTGATAAATTGAAGTTCAAATAGGACGACTTGAAAACTTCAACAAAAATCGTTTCAAATTGGAGAGTAACGCAACTTCAGCCTACCTGCTATCTCCAAAAACAGACGTAGCACTGCAGAGCTGAATGTCACAGGGCAATTCACGTTCAATTTCGAAATAAAAATAATTTTAACAAATTAATAAAGTTCATAATTGTTAATATTTTATGATAGCACTAGGCAAAGACACACAAAACCAAAACATGAAGAAATGACGTAACAAATATGGCAATGAAATGCAAAGTGCTCTTATCAGTATTATAATACGAGCAAGAATAGTAAACAGACGAGGCAAAACATTTCCTGAAAATCCAGCTTGTATATTTGGTGTTTCTTTGAAACCATCACTGGCTGTACTCCTGGATTGTGTTGCAAAATGTACCGTTATATCAAATTCTAGGCAAGATAGTCACACATGTGTGTATGTAGGCACGTTTTAAGGACGTAGGCCTATTCTTGAGTCTCTACTCTTCTTCCTATTTAGTTTTTGTACTGCGTCAGTATCTACTAAATTATAGATTTCAGCTTTCTTCCTCGTCACGATAGTAGCCATAGTTGATGATGTCATTTCCATTGACCTTTGACACGCTTCTTGACCCCGCGTTACCAATGTCACCGATCTCGACCTCAGGACAGGACGTACGTTCGCGCTGAGGGGAATCCTTACCCAGAAGCCAATGCATAAACATGTTGCCTTTGCCCTGTGTAGGATAAGTAAGCAATCAGGAAGAACAATATCAAATTATATTTTTAAAACCACTTTAAGAACAATCACAAGAAGAAAAGAAAGATGAAGAACAAAGTAGAAGAAAAGAAGAATAAACAAGAAGAAGAAGTAGAAGAAGAGGAAAAATAAGAAGAAAAAGACAAACAACAACAACAAGTAGAATATCTACAACATTTTCGAACTGGTCAGCTGCTCTAGCAAAACGGTAAACTATTTTGACTGAGTCCAGAACCATCTATGTACAGAATTTGTCCAACTTGGATTCCCTTGGTCACAACATGGTGTGTGTCATTCTGGTGTGTGTTTGTATGCCCAACAAAGCGGCTCAGTATTCATCATGTTTTACCCAACTCGAGCCGGGTTGGTCAAACTCTCCTAATCCATGGTGCTGACTGAGTCAAGTCTTTGGGATGGTGACGTTAAAGTCAGTCGGTAACATTGTGAAAGGTTGGTGACAAAAACTGTGTAATTTTGTATGGAATGTTACTTATTTTATTCCTTTTACTGTACTTGCCCTCTAAAAGTAAAAAAATCCTGAGAAAATTCTCAAACTACAGAGATATTTATGGTTTTATTTGAAGGCGTCACAGTGCAACATCCTCTAACAGTGATTAACAGTAAATTCTCCCAACAATTTTTGAAATTTCCCAACTGTTTTTCCTTGAAAATAAGATAAAATACAGGCTTTCATAAATCGTTCAGCACTTAAATGTTTGAAATGGTATATAGAGCCAATTCATTGCTTAGTGGCGATTTACATAGGTGACCTAAAATGTAATTAAATTGAAATAATATAGTTGGGAGAATTAAGGAATCGATCAGATCAGATTTTCCCCGATTTTTATCATTAATAATGGTCCGTTTTCCCTCAAACTTTCAGATTATCTTTAATCGTACATCTAGCATTGAAGTAAATACATTAGCACCATTTTTTCTCATCTGAACAATGTTACCATTTCCTTTTTAAACGTGGGTCCCACGACCTCACTAATCAATAGGCCAATTTGTGATTGAATTCCTCTGGGTTCGGTCTGAAAGCCTCCGATAGTATCCAGGACTGATTTAAAATCATCACTGATGTGGATTTTCATTGCTAGAAACAAATCAAATACAAAAAGTCAATGATAAACATCTTTTTCTTATCATAATGGTTTCTTTAAATCTTTAAACTCAGATATAGAGAACGCCAACAGCCTGATCACACTCTCACATGCCTCGAAATAAAGTCTTTGGCCCGAATTCACAAAGGAGGTTTGTCGACAAACCGAGGTTTATGTGCGTCATACGACGCGTTTTACGCGTTTTTTACAAACCTGGTTTGTAAAGAACAAAAGGAGGTTTGGCGAAACAAAAGGAGGTTTGAGCTCGAACCTTGGTCTGAGCTCAAACCTTGCTTTGTGAATTCGGGCCTTTGTGTTTGTTTTGTTTATGCTTTTTGTTTAATGATAGGCTGTTGTATATATATTATAGTCCTTTTGTTGCAATCAACATGAAAGTACAAGTCGCATCGAGGAATTGGCGGACGTATTATTTCCTGTCAGTAATTTTTTCCAAGAACATGTTTTTCTTTGTTTAATTATTGAAAGGCCAACTTAGGTGCTAAACTCCGAATCACCCTCAATGGCATTTTATGGCTTACGTAAGGATTAATCCCCGAATGATTCAGGTTTGTAACCACGAGGGAATACGCCGCTGCTATTGCACCTACATATCTTTCTAATAATGTCTAGATCGAATACTGGATCTTAAATTTGTATCCCTAATCATTTTCCTGATTCTATCGATAAAAGTGGAAAATATTTTGTAATTTAATAATCGTAAAAATGATACTGATAATAATGATAATAAATAAAAAATCGTTTTAATGATATCATGATGTAAACAATATTGATACATGATGATGCCTGATAATTATATATATATATATACATACAAAAACACGCACACAAACACACACGCACACACGCACGTACACACACACACACACACACACTAACTCTCACAATTTAGCTCTCTCTCTCTTATATATTTTTCTCTATCTCTTCCTCTCTTGCTTTTCCCTTCGAAATACCCTTCTTTTGTGTATTCTTATTCACACCTTATGTATATTCCATATTTTTAAATTATTTTTTCCTTGAGGAAACGACAACAAAATTAATAGGCTATATAGGTCACTGAATTATAAAGGGTTTTGTTTACCTTCACAAACTTTATTATAGATACGTGCGTCATGTTAAAGAGAAGGTTGAGTTCTGGGAAGAGCTAGGTGAAAAATAATTTGTGAGCGTTATCATTCTTATTATGCAAGTGTGGAAGAACATCAGATAAGACATGTTCCCTGAAAAGCATGGCTCTTCAAATGCCTTCATATTCTAAATATGTCATGCAACATCGTAAAACTCGGGGGGGGGGGGTAGGATTTTTACGCCACGTGTTCGTGTAGTCCCATATACATCTTTCTGTGTACAGTGTTTGTAACTTTACCAAGACTTGGCCAAATTTCTTATCATTTTGATGGTTCCAGAACCTTGCAATACACACAAATTCTTATATGCTAGATGATCAACCTTTTCTGGTCGATTCCACACCGTTTCTTTCAAAATGCAATCGCATGACCAGAACTCAACTTCATCTTTAAGCCTCTTCGGGTTCAAGATTTGGTCCTTTTTTTTTTTATTAATCACTCGTCTTCCAATCAGTACAGAGCTTCGTAAGTTGATTATGATCCTTGATTAATTATTCTGTGAGAAATGTCATTTACCTCTGATACCAGTAATACATTCATGAAGTTGTGCCCCATTTGACCGTAGAGGACGCTTATCAGGGAGCGGTATGATCAGTACAATGAAGTTCCGAATACTTTGGAAGACGAGTGACGCTGGAGTATAATTGCTTTTAATCAGAACGATTTCATTTTATCTTTGTTTCTGTCTTTGTTTTCTTCCTTTCTTTTTCCCTTTGTTTCCTTTATTTTTTTTTAACATTCTATTTTATTTATTTGTTTATTTCCTTTTTTTCTTTTTCCTTTCTTTCTTTCTTTTTCCTTTCTTTCTTTCCTTTTCTATTCTCGTTTAGCTTTCTGTCTAAGTGCGGATTGGTTTCCTTTTTTATTGCAATAGTGACGATTTCCATCCGAGTCAAATGATGATTGCAAGATGAAGACAGTCTCTTGATGGTTCTTACAGATATGGTCTTCTTACTGTGGCCAATATTTGGCCGATGAAGTAGGGGCTTCGGGGATGGAAGACCATCTAATAACCACGATGAGTTGTTGTTTGAAGGCACATCTTTAAATCATGATCGCATGAGGAAGACTTGATGGTCCTTACAGCTGTGGTGTTCGCACTATCCTTGATCCATCCAGAATATGTTACCATGCAGCGTCCTCGCAAATGAGTGATGCCTCGGCCACTCCTACTTCCATCCCCATCCCCGTCTCCTAGCCTCTTCAGTAATAGGAAGCACTGATCGCTTCCATCTTGAGGAGGATTTCCTGCATGCTGTGCGGCCTCTTGAGTGGATCTTGCTCGGTGCAGTCCTCCGCCAGTTCCGCCACCTCGCTGATCTTGATCTTCCTGGCGATGGACTCGAGGATGACTCCGAAAGAGTAGATGTCAGAGGCCACTGAGTTGCGCTCTCCATACAGGACAACTTCAGGGGCCATGTAAGTGTACATTTTTCTCGATCTGTACTCAGCCCTTCTCTTGTCGGAGAATCGCATCTGTTTGGCGTAAGCCATTGCACTGGCCAATCCGAGGTCGATGATTATGGCATGCCAGCGCTGGCTTCGCTTCTCCAGCAAGATGTTGTTTGATTTCAGGTCATTATGCAGGTATCCTACCCGATGGAGCTTCATGATACCTTTGATGATATCCTGACAGACCTGAAGCATGTTAATCAGGCCGAGCTTTGGGTTGGACTTGAAGCGGCGCGTCAGGGCTCCATGGAGAGGGTACGTCCTACCAGTCTTCTTGTTGCCGATGAACTCCATCACCGATGGTAACCATCCCAAGCATCTTGGGGAAGTAGGGAGACCCTGACAGCAATTGATGCACCATGGACTCCTTCGTGGCTCTTTCATTCATCAGCAGCTTCTCTTGCTGCAGCATGTCCCTGCGGTAGTCCGAGTGCAACACTGGCTGCTTGATGGCGATGGGTCGAAGGTCATCACCATGGCGACCAAGGTACACCTTGCCGTACGTGCCTTTGCCGAGGACAGGCATGTTGCTAAGGTCACCTGGTTTATGGCATCCTGAGAAAGGCAGGATGTCATTGATATCTAGGACCTCGCATTTGATGGTTGGCATTGAGGCAACGGTCGCATGATCAGCCGCGTTTCTCGCTTGGAACCGAGCAGCCCCCCTGTTCTTGTTCAAGCAGTTCTTCTGAAGTCTGTATTGCAAGAGAAAATGAAAAGATAATTTTTTTTTTTTTTTTTTCCCATTAAAGGGATCCGGTAACTTTGTCTTAGATCCTTTTAAAAAATCCTTGATTTAGCTCATGCTGCAATGATAATTATAAACCTCTAGGTCAGTCAGGAACCCCATGACTTTTACAAGCCGATCGCCATCTAATTATCAAGATATTTATGATTGAAAATCGAAATCAAATTTTGCATTTGCCAAACGGTTTTCATAACACTACAGTCTATTGGGGAAAACGAGTATGGTAAAACCGGTCACTCAAAGGTTTTTACTTTTTTGAGGCACTTTTTGTTCATTTTGAGGTGCAATTTTGTTATGGTTTCAATATAACACCATATCACAGACCCTGATAACACGTAGGGCCGTGCATCTCAGATTTAACATTGTTGAACGATACCTTTAAGATGAAATTGAATCTCTTCGAAATGTTGTGTTTCTTTGTTTGCTTTTTGACATTTATCTCCAACTCTGGCTTTAATGGAATTAAGATTTAGTTTGTAAGATCTCTTAAAAATAAAGGCATATTTTCTCAATGGGAAACACTTGTCTACTTGAAGCAATTTGCTTTTTATTGAAAGATACCTTTTTTTTTGGGGGGGGGGAGGGGGTCAAACTTAATACCTTAATAACGAAAATTGAACAGAGCTTAGCAATACGTTTAAATGTAATTTTTTTTTTTTTTTAAAGAAAAGAAAATAATTATCAAATTGGCTTACGTGTCGACAAGGTCCCGGAGACTTTGAATTAGGGTCTCTTTCTTTTGGTTGTCAAATTGCCGGAGTTTGACGTCGTTTTGGAGCTCAGCCCTTGAAGCCTTCTGTCTTTCCAGACAATCTTTCTCCTTCTTAATCTGATCAGCCAGTATGGTCATCTTGGCCTCGAGAAGACTGTAGACAAAGTTGCGGTGAAAGTGTGATGAAGAATTTTAAGAGAGATGGGAAAATGAAAAGGACCGGATTCAAGAGTATTGAACAACAGAATTAAGCAAGGAGAGGAAATGAAATAGGAGAGAGAGAGAGAGAGAGAGAGAGAGAAAGAAAGATATATTGAGAGAGAGGGAGAGAGAGAGAAAGAGAGAGAGAGAAAGAGAGGGAGAAGTGTCATGCAAAATAGAAATATCGCATTGAACAAAATGGGAAAAGATCTTGAAACAATGATTATTACATACATTATTCCCAATATTGTTTCTAAAACAATTTAAAGTCAATTTGAACTCAACTCAAAATAAACTTACCCCATGGTGGTCTTCTGTTTGATAAGACCTTCCTGCAACTTCTCAAGATAACTGTTGGACTCCTGTCATGTGATTAAAGAAAATGACCAATCAAACGATCACAACATTTATTTCATCTCAAATAAACTGTCTATTTTAATCTAACCCAGTTTCAGAAGAAAAACTCGGAATAATGTTAGAGATGTAACTTGTATTAAACCTATGCTACGATTTTGATCAGAAAAAAAAATCCGAACATATAGAAACTCCCAATCAAAATAATTATCTTTAATCTTTGAACTCTGTGTACAGAAAATCATGATTAACTTATAATGAGTTTTTTTAAATTAATTTAATTTTATGGTTTAACAGAACGCAACGTACATGATTTGCCTATTTCTTTATAGTAAATGTTCATTTGTAACAACATTCATGTTTATAATTCAAGTTCATAACTTTGGCGACTGCCTAATTCATTTGACAGTTTTCATGTTTTATATCGAACTACTACACATGATCGAATCACCTTATACAAATTGAAGTATTTCAATTTGTTAATTATTATGATTTTAAGGACCGGGCGGCAGGCGGGGGGGGGGGGGGGGGTACTGACCCGTACCTCTTGTTGTTCAGGCGCCCTCTTCCACCATTTCAGGCGCAGTTTCTTGCTCCTCTTCTTCTCTTTCTTCTTGGGCTCGGCAGCAAGGAGGGGTTGGAGGTCATCCAGGGATGACGTCAGAGCCTTAAGCTTCAGCAGAAGATCCTATGAGATTTCAAAAGAATTAGTCAACATTTGCCCATTCGCTACACATTTATCCTCAATGCATTTTAATTTGGATTCTAATGTGTACTGAATGAGATGACTTGTGAGACTGCATTTTTAATGTTTGATATTTATTTTAAAAATACTATCTACGCAATTTAAATTGTAAACGTCTGCCCTTTCCTTTACATCTTTGTCGTCTTCGACTTTCTCCTCATCACTGTCTGTTTCCTAAATTCTCTTTACTCGTCTTACATCTTCCACTCATTTAGGCCATCATAGATATCAGGTTTTATTTTGATAATACGTGTAGTATAGTATGTAGTATTATTCTATATCATCATCGTGTAGGCGTAAATCTTATCCTCATTTACACAACTGTTGGTTTAAAGAAATAAGTTTGCTGAACTTTCTATAAAAAAAAATAAAAAAAATGTTTTATTACCTTGATCTTTCCTTCTTGTGCCGCGATCAAATCACGTGATTTACGCAGTTGTTGATCACGGTCTTGCATCTCCTTCTGGAGGTCGTCGAAACACCACCTGAGCTCGACGAGGACATCGGAGTGGTTGATATCGGGTGCGAGGCAGACGCCGACATCGGTGGCGAGGCACTGATAAGGACAACATTAAGGATGATGATACTATTTCAAAATTACCGTTCCTAATTATGAAAGTGAATTTATATTGATTAACTTTATATGTGTGTATTATGCTGACGCGATTAGTGTTGCGATTCGTTTATTTCGTGGCATTAAGCTTTCGAGAATCTGGAATCTTCCCAAATTTCACAAAAGTTTTCTAGTTTATGTCTTCATTATTAGATTTGTGAGAAATGAAAGTGTGCAAGCACTTGCATGTGTCCGCGAGATTATTAAAGTTATGTACCAGTAACATTATTCACTGAAGTATAGAATTTGTTTTCATTCAAATGTTTGTCAATACACATTAATGTGGATATAATTCACCTTGACGTCCTGTGCTTGAGTTTCCAAGTGCAACTCAAATTGTTTGACCCGACCAGTGGCCATCTAAAATATATAAGTAACGAGTAACGAGTAATATATAACTATTAGGGACACTTAAATGGGTGGGGCGGTGAACATTTTGCTGATGAAGGGATAAACTTTCGCAATAAACACTTGATGAGAAGTAAACTCAATGGCGATTGTATACACTCTCAATTTAATTATGTTTTTTAAAGTTTTATTTACGACTTTCACTAAAATTTGTGGTGTTGGAAATTGCAATTTTGTTTTATAATTCTTATTATTTTCGATTTTCTGTTCATGTTCACTATTTTTGTAATTCAGGTCTATTTGTTCTTTGTTTATCGGATGTGCAACGAGCAAAATTGACCTTAATTAAAAATTGAGATAGCCTTCATTACCATCAAATCTAGTTCAAGTTCGTCATTCTGAGCCTGGACCTGGTCCCAAGCTTGTCTGAGGTTCTGGGCCAGGACCTTTGGGGACTGGATAGCATCCATGCTATCTGTGATCAGCTTGATTGGATCGGCCAAGGTCTAAAGGTGGAGGAAGAGGAGGAGGAGAGGGGGAGGAGAGGGAGAAGGGAAATGAAAAGGGGGAGAAGGATAGAGAGGGGCATGATAACATAGGTTAGAAGACATGAAAAATAGGAAAAGGAGACGGTGGACACGGTGGAATGAGGGAGATGGAGAGAAATAATAGGGAGAGAAAGAGAGAGAGAGAGACTTAGAGAAGGGGAGATGATGAGAAATAGAATAGCACAAGAACAACATAAATAATAAAGAAGAAAGGAGATGAAAAAGATGAGGTATAAGAACTGGCATGACTGAAAGAAGACCATGCCTAAAAGAATGAATGGTATATGGTCAGCAGAGATACAGTGAAAGAAATGAAGGGGCGGTGATGGTTGAGGGGGGGGGGGGGGGGCTGATAAAAATAAGAAATATCATTATTAAATGTAAATATAACTAAATACTAATTATGGTCGCGTTTAATTATGAACAGAGTTTGAAATTCAAAAAAGAACAAATACGAGGATAAAAACGAGGATAATAGAAACGTTTAAAGAAAGATGTTGTAACCTAAGATTAAAATGTTTCTAACTATAATGGCAACATTGAATATTTGGCATAGTGAAATGTCATATCAGACTTGTAAACGTTTCACTGATCATTTTTTATATAAAAAACCTAGAAATATTGCTTCCATAAAAGGAAAGCAAAATTGCAAAGCAAATTAAAAAAAAAAATTATACTTCAGATGTACTATACTGTTTTTGATTTAAAAATCTTACAAATATCACACACAAAAAGTAATTTATTACCTTGATCTGGAGGTCCATTTTGTTTTTCATGGTACTAAATCTTTCTCTCCAAGTTGCAGTGCTCTCGGAACGCCGAACGTCGAGAACCAGTCGGGCCTCGAGGAGCTTCTCAGCCGCATCTTCCGGGGTGGAGTCCTCCGTTGCCTCGGAGTTGGAACAAGCCGCGGTGATCAAGTTCTGGAGGAGAGATGTGTAAGGAAATGTAATTCAAAGAAGAAAAAAACATATATTTATAGATATGAAACTGAAGAGAGATTTTATTGGGGGGAAAATGGCAAAAGTCATATTTAAAAAAAAAAATATAATGCTAGAAGTTATAAAGAGTAAGAATTGAAATGGGGTAGAGAACGTGTTTTGAACTTGCCAGTTTCGATTACTTTGGGCGTGGTCAATTCATTACTTATCATTTTATCTAGAAAAGGGATAATTATGATTTTGGTAGTTTTTATCAATATTTCTATTTCGTCCTTACGACTGTAATGCTTACGGATAGTTTAAATTTCATGAAGATGTAAAGTTCAAAGAATTAAACTATACATTTGGGGAATTTAATTGAGATTAATCTTAATCAAGAATACCTTAACTTGGGCCTGCGCAGTAGTCTTCTCCTCATCAGTCCTTATGAGTTCTTCTCTTAGGCGCTGTGTCTCTGCCTCCTTCTCCTGCCAGCGTTCCAGAAGAATCATAGCCAGGACCTCAGGCGAGGTATCAGCTGATACTCCGCTGATTGCGCTGACTACTTGCAGCAAGGTATTGAAATGCTGTATAATGGTATCGTAAAAGTCGATGAATATAAGCTAACAAAACTATTGATTAAAAAAAAGGTGATCCGTAAAATGTAAAATTGTCCAAATAAGGAATCTAATGTGCAGGCAAAGGCAATTGAATATCTTTTCGTTATAATTATATAACACTCAACGGCAAGATTTTTCCTAGTCAGATCATAAGATAAAGATTCAACATTTCCAACTCATTTACCATAATGTCTGCTAGATAGTTTAGTTAATTTAATTGTTTGTTCGTGTATGTTTACTGCTCTCTCGGGCACCCTCTCTTTCTCTCTGACTAAGATAACTCCCTCCACTCTTCTTCATGCCACATCGGAAAAGACAGAATTCAGAAACGACGTACCTTCTGCTTTTCCATGTGATCTTGAGTCTGAAGCTCAGTGTCTCCGGACTGGGTCGGGGCGTCAATCAATGACGCTTTCTCCGGAGTCTGAATTTCTTCATCTCCACGTGGGATCGGGGGCTCAGCCTCGGTCTTCTGAGTGCGAGCCTCTGTAGAGACTGTATCAAACTGAGTCTGCTGATCCACAGGCTCATAAGTGAGAGTTTCTGTGTCGAGTCCAGTCTGAGTTTGGCAGTCTCCGCCCTGAGTAGGGGGTTCAGCCTTGAGCTGAATGTGGACCACAGCTGAATCCATATCAAACTGAGTTTGCTCGTCCACAGGCTCATGAGTGAGAGTCTCTGTGTTGAGTCCATTCTGAGTTTGCCCGTCTCCGTTTTGAGTAGGGGTATCAGCCTCGATCTTTTGAGCGAGATTAAGTGAAACCTCCATGGTAGACATTTTGGTACATCCACAAGCTCAAAAAATGTGAGTCTCTGTGAGTAAGGATTGTTCCAAAGTCTGGATATTTGAATCTCCTGCTCAGAGCAGGAATGTCGTTCAGTTATTCAATGGAATGATAACCGAAGTTTCCAACTTCTGAAATCAAGTATAGATTATAATGATTACCGTGATTGTGGAAATTGTAAAGATACAATATGCTAAGGGTGTTTGAATTTCTAACATAAGCTTCGAGTGTTTGACATTGTAAATGACTAAAAAGGATATACATTCTGCAGACTTTAATTGTGCAAGGAATTCAACAGAAAATGTATTCAAATTAAACATATTTCATGTTTGAAATTATCATGATTATAGTTTACCTGAACAAAATAGTAAAGTTTCCGACAAACAGACGCTAATATACTGATGAAAATCATAAAATGGAGTTCTCAGACACTTGCAGGTGTAGAATTTGTGGAAATCCTCGTAAAATCTCCGAAATTGCAATGAGCTTGCTCCCAATCGAAGAGATAAGACAAGAATGAGCGTTTGTTGATGCGAAGCTAGCTTACTACAGTATGCGCATGCGCGATCACCATGACATAAACTTTCGACCAACCGCGCACAAGGATAGGCCAGTTATATGCATATTCATATGTGTGTATCATGTGCGCAGAGCTCTTGACGTAACACTGACCTACGCGCAATATGTTGGAGTTTTGAAGCTACGCAACAATCAATATTCATGCGTCCTAATGTATTCAAGACAGGGGTCGCTATTTGTGTAACAGATTAATTTGTAAAAACCCACAGATATGAATACAGGATGTTATGTATTAATCATGATTTTTCTTAAATTCATGCAGTAGCACCACTTTTATGTTTACATGCTCTGTGGATACATGTGGTCATTTTTACCATAGAGTTAGGAGAGCTGTACTAACTCCTTGTTTTAACCAACTGACGACACAATTGTATTTGTTATTGAGTTAGCAAGTTGTGCTGCTCAAAGTACTTTAAAATCGAAACCTTCACGTGTGTGAAAATTTCATATATTTTTTATAATGGAAGTGCTATAGAGAAACAGCAATTTTTAATGCGACGTAACATATTAATGACTTTTTCGCAAGTTCACGGCATTTTTCTTCGTTTTTAATATCTCCTTAATCTGTTCTTTGCTACCTCTTTGTGTTGTTGGTCTATACTCATCCATATTTTTTATTCATATTTCTTTCCATTTACCACACTTTACACGGCCTCTTATGTCTCTACTTCATATTTTCAATGTCTGTCTCTAACTCTGTCTCTCTCTGTCTGTCTGCTCCCTCTCTTCTATATTTCTCTCTTTTCATTTACCTTTCTTCCCCTCTCTTTCCTTCTCTCTCTCTCTCTTTCTCTTTCGCTTTCTCTCTCACTCTACCTTTCTATCACATCTCTCCTACTCTCTCTCCTTTCTCTAAATTTTTACCGCCATTCTCTCTCTCTCTCTCTCTCTCTCTCTCTCTTTCTTCTTTCCTTTCCACATGGGGGGGGGGGGGGGGGTCGTCCGGTCTGACAGAAAACATATTCTATCAACCAAAGCCATTAAAAGTATTATCTTTGTTCCCAAGCCATCTTGAATCATCACGAAATACATAAATACTACAATGTACAAGCATTAGCTTTACCAATCAACGCTGTATAATAAATTTAAGAGGTAAATGGTTCATGTGGTAAAACATCTTTTAATAAAAAGATAGAGAATGCATGTCAAATGCGAAATGATGAATAAAGGAAACACGGTTATACCATGCGTGAATATCACTTTCAATGACATTAATCAATTTTATTCCAAATTAGCAGTGGTCAAGTTTGAGGCCTATTCTGTGAAAGTCTGCTGAGCACGTAAAGGCGAATGCCCTATAGGCCTACGTGGTTTAGTGGATAAATCACCGAATCACCAGACTGTGGAAATAGGGTTCAAGTCCCAGCCACTAATTCCGTCGGCAAGATATCAATCTACGTTTACCACTCTCAACCCGGGTGTAGTAATAAAATAGAATTGCTAAAAGAAAATAATCCAGGTTATTAACAGCGTGCTTTAGGATGAGTACGATAGAGTAATAAATTGTAATTTTGTGACATCATAACTGAGTATACAATGAAAATTTATATACATTACTACTTCGGAGAAAGTTGATCATCAAGAGATACTTAATACAGATGAATAAAGATTTAACACAAATAAAACAATATCCCCAAACATTCAACCTTATGACGTAAACTTGACCTCTTGACAAGCGCTTTAGCTTACGATGTAAACACAAAGGTGTACTTTTTACAGCAAGAAATATACATTAAAACAAAGATTATGATCTTTCCCCGCCGACCTAAATCTGGGGGCTGGGGCTTTTATGGTCATCAGACCGTCACAACTAATGTCCAGTATTCATTGCAGTGGCAATTCATAATACGGGGAATAATGTTATTTTACTGAAATGTTGTTTCAGTCTGTTCACCATACTTTGCCCCATAGTTTATAGCCGACGGTTCACCACTTTTTGCCCGTCCATTCTCGATTGCTTCATCAATACAATTTCAGCAAATAAAGCAAATAATCACCTTTTGGTTTCAGGCGATGGCAAACTATCACTTCCTCGGCAATCTGAATGTATACGCTATCTTTCTTCAGCTCTAAGTTCGCTTCGGAAAGATAGCTACATCCAAATCGCCTCGGAAGTGATAGTTTGTCCCATCACCTTCACCAACGGTAATTATTTGCGGTGCAGTCAACTACACTCCAAGCTGTAATGTTGCCCCCAAGATTCACTTGATGGACGGAATGGTCTCCTCCTAAAACCTGATGTTACGTTTATGTAATTATTTTTCTCTAAGTGTGTATACTGCATGCATTTCGCTTTATCTCTCTTGCTTGCTTCCTCTCTCTCTCTCTCTCTCTCTCTCTCTCACACATACATACACACACACACACACACACAAACACATACACTCATTCTCTCTCTCTCTCTCTCTCTCTCTCTCTCTTCCATTGTTTTTCCTCCTCTTTCCCCCATCGATCTCCCCATATTCTGGAAATTATTAGAATTATTGAAGTGGTAAACCAAATTGTATTCGATTCTCCATTAACAAAAACCACCATTGGGGAAAAATATTGCACCGAGGATTACGAACTTGCATTTAAGCGTTGGTCACATCACACCGTGCGTGTTTTTAGTCCGTACGGTTTTTGGGGAGGCCACGGCCGCCACGTTTTTCTGAAAACGTGGGGAAGGAGTGGCAAAGGCAAGGAGGGAGTACCGGCAACGCGCGTCACACGCACTGTGTAAGTACGTGGCCCGCACGCCACGCCTGGCCGTGAACGGTTGCGTGCATCGTACGTTGCGCACGTGGTAAGTGCGTTGTACGTGCTTACAACGTACGGTCTCCGTGCGGTTGCCACGTTATCGCACGGTGGCTGTACTTACAAGTGCTGCTCACGTACGGTGTCCTTACTCACTCGCATGTTGTAAGTGCGTGCACGTGCGATGAACTCGGTGTATATGTAGGACGACATTCCGATGTTCTCCATAAGTCCCAGCTGTTGCTGCCTCAAGATGCCGCCCATTTCACCGAAGAGACTATATACTGCATAAATCAGTGCGAACAACGTGCGTTGTAAGTGCTTACTCGGTACGGTCCACGTGAGTTCTGCGTGCCCATTGGATAGCTGAACTGGGGAAGTGGCGAGTAAGCACGGACCACGCACTTATCACGTACGCCTTTAAAAGACGCACGGAGTCAGTGCGCTGTGCGCTCGTTGGCAGTACCGGGCACGCACGTCACACACACTGGGGTGAATCGGTAGCCCGAACGCAGCCCGAACGCAGCGAAAGTTCCTCGTGCACTAAAAGTGCTACGGTGTGTCTGCGTGCTCCCAAATCCGTACGGAGGCGGTACTCATCACGTACGGATACCTACATTTTGCACACGTTTTTGCACGTAGACAGCACGCACTTGCAAGTACGGCGGGATGTGACCACCGCCTCTAGCGGAAAAGTTTTGCGATGAATTTAAAGCGATGTAAAAAAAATATTGTCTTCATCTGTGAATAATTTTTGAAAGGAAAACAATTCCCGGCTTTAAGTAAATAAGTAGAAATACATAGAAGATATATGAAAATATATGAAAGAGTGAATAATTAATAAATTAGTTGATCAATTATTAATCAAATCTAATAAACTCATGATTTGTTACATAAAGGACTAAAACACTATAGTAGTACAAGTTGAAGGAATTGCAAAAAAGGGAAAATATCTTCCTGATATTACCCAAATACCTATGTAGGCACAACTTCTTCCCGTACAATTTTGATCTAGAATAGTGGTACTTCTTTGAAGATTTGTGTTAATTGTGAGTAAATCACGAATGGAAAAAAGCCTCACAGCAATCGATGAATGATTTAGGCCTGTTTTAATACTAAACGACGTACTAAGTAAGAACAGACCTTGAAAAACACTCTGTATTACCATGGAGATATAAGAAGAGATATCTCCATGGTATTACCTTTAATCGGAATTCTTTGTAATCAGTTCGAGACCTGCTCGAGCGGTCTGCGACGACGGCATAGGATTCTCTTGAAAGCCTTTTGAAAGTTAGGATGCTTCAGACCATAGATGATTGGATTCAGGGGCGGCGATTTCTTTTCATGACCGGGGGGGACGAAATGCGAGGAACGTGGGAGGAGTGACGTAATGAGCCAAAACGTTTTTTTGGGGGGAGGGGAGAAAAAAATCCGCATCATCATCGCTCTTACATGTTACATGCAAGCTCAGGGTTTTAGGCTTATGAATATGGTCAGATGACCCTCCAGAGGCCCGCTTAGGGCCCTGGTGGGGTCCAGGGGGCGGAGCCCCCGGAAGCTCAGGTGTTTTAGGTATTTAATTATGGTCAGCTGAGTAACCAGGGACAAGCCTTAGGGCCCTTAGTGGGGTACAGGGGGCAGAGCCCCTGGAAGCTTGGGGAAAATCATGCCATTTCAGTAACATTTGTAAATTAGTAACTGGTATCGAATTAGAAATAAACCACGTTTGAATTTTATCGGGGGGGGGGGGGACTGCCCAAAGCACGAGTGAGTGAGCATAGTGAACGAGAGGGGTCAAGGTAAATTATATTCCTTAGCAAAACTATAGTATGAAAACAAACAAAATACCTGCTTCACACTTCACTTTTCTACAATATTAATTGTACATTTTGAAGGATATTATGCGAGGGAGCATAGCTCCCGAGCCAGAAGATTTTTGCATTTTTATTTGTCTAAACGCTGCACTCTTGGGCCCTCCAAAGCCTAATAGTGTGTTGCAGTCTTTAGTCAGTATTTGCTGTACATTATTTTTGTGTACTTTTTCAAATTTTCCGGGGGGGGACGATCCCCCCCTACAAAAATCGAGGGGGGGACGTGTCCCCCCCCCCCCGTCCCCCCCGGGATCGCCGCCCCTGATTGGATTGACCACGCTGTTCGCCATCATGATCATGAAGCCATAGAGGGCGGACATTCTTGCCCCGGGGATTACGGAGTTCACGCCTTGCGCTACAAAGCAAATTAGGAAGAGGCAGACAACCGTGAAAACATTCTTTGTGACCTCGATCTCCTTTTGGTTGATGGCTTTGACCATTGGTGGACGAGAATCTTGAGAGGTAGATGAAAAAACCTTGTTCTTTTGTGCCTCTGCTGAGCTTGAACCAGTAGCTTTATCATCTTCAAACTTGTCTCGGAACTGCTTATTGTGTTGCAAAACGTGGCGCAAAATCAGCCCGTAAAACGTAAAGGTATAAGTAACAGGGCAGTAACGATGAGGGAGCCCTGAAACATGACATAAACGAAGGCCAGTGGGTTTGTATCGGTCAAAGAGCATAAGCCGTAGTATCTGTAATAACCGAAAGTCCCTACTCCTAGAGCAGGAGGTGTGATCATGAGTGCAATTGACTCCATCCAGATGATCAGCACGACTATCGCAATATTCTTCGGAGTATTGAGACCTTGATGACCACGAATAGATCTGGTGATGACGTACCAGCGGACGAAACCGATAGCGACTAAATTAGATGCGCTACAGCATAAACTGGTTAACGTAACTCCAGCCACAATTGCACAGATGATCTCGGGAATCGGGTACCTTCCCGTTTGACTTAGAAGACCGGCGATCTGGAATGGTAAGCTGGAACACGTCAAAATGTCAGCGATAGCGAGATTGACAACCAACATGTTGGTAACTGTACGAAGCTTTTTCGTGGTGATGACGGAGACGATAACAAGAGTATTACCAAAGAGGCCGATAATTGCTAATCCCGCTAGGACTGATGCAACGATAACTCGATGATGGAAAGCTATAGTTGGCGCTTCTACAGGAGATTGTGGACTTGCTTCCATCGTTGGCGAATTGAAATTAGAATGTTTACGATATCAAAGCAATATTTCCATCTGTTTTTTGTAATGACTTTGCGCTTTAACACTTCGTATTAGCATGATGGCTCATGGTGTTATTTTGTAAGTGACCAAAATATTGAAGGCGTCTTCCAATGATTGATCGCAGGAATGTACGTGATCAGTAGATTATCCAAAAAGTGAGAATTGCAGGTGATCAAGTCAGCATTTATATTATCTCTATTCTCTTTGCCACATTTATAATCAGGTCAATATTAAATCTCGTTATGCGCAAAAAGCTCTTGACTTATTGAAGATAATAGATTCTGAATGACATTATAATTTTCAATTAAATTTAAATCAGTTGTTGCCTACTGTGCAGTTTTATGACTTTCCATGAATGATAGCCATGAATAAAAAAAATATCACAGTAGGATGAATCTGCGACCGGAAACATATTGTATGTCGGGTTCATGAGATGTAAAGTTAGAGCTTCATTGATCTTCCACCGAGCCATTAGCAAACAATAAACACATAGCCTACATATGGGCGCAGAAACAAGAGATGCGAAGTAAAGGGGAAAGAAGATGTTACGAACCCCTTCTACTCCCTCTCGCCAATTGATGGCTTTACTCATTTGTATTTCATCCACCGAGTATTGCCACCCCCGACACACACACACCCACACGCACACACACACACACACACACACACACACATGCCCCACATACATACAGTATCAGTGCCCCAACAATGTCTAGACCCGCGCTATGCCCCAACAGAAACCATCGAAATTCACCATCATGTAAAGTTGTGCCTTTTCATTCAATTGCTATTCTGATACAAATATTTATGTCTTTGAATAAAACCATCGTGTATTCAATAAAATAAGATCTGCTTCGATAGCGAACTCTTGCCTGATTCATGTAGGAATATATCATGTTTGTAAAAGCGTTTTCTCTTTTGAAACATTTTTTTTCAACTGAATGTTGAGTCCTTTAGTAACATTTATTAAGAAATAAATTCTTGAAACACTGAACATGAAAAACGTGCGCACAAAGGGCTTAAAAACGCCATTGTATGAGTTGGCCATATTTCTTTGGTAGATATATACTCACAATAAATATTTTAAAGTATCTAAAAGCAATTTCTGCCAAGAAAGATATCTTACCGATTTAGATAAAACAAGATCAAATTGCGTTTTGTAAATATTGTTATGGAACTTATCGACTACCAGTAGTCTCAGTTAGATATGAACAACGTGAAATAATCACGAGACCTTGTTCACTTTGTGACATACGATCAATTGGTGATGATTTTAATATCTATTTAATTTGTCCCTTCTTTGCTAAAGAAAGAACAATCGAACTTTAAAAAAGACTACACTGAACGACCAAATACCCTTGCAATAAATCATCTCTTTAAACGATTACAAAAATCACTCCATCCTTATGCAAATCTGTAGGAAAATTAATATTCGCTTTCAAACTATTTTTTAAAGTCCATATTCGAAGCACTTTATTTTGAACCCATTTTAATTAAAGTTTCTTTGCAATATATAACAGTAAATTATGTTCATGCCATTATTCACCTTGTTTTTAATATTTTAGATTCATTTGGTTGATTGATGCTGTTTTTATAAATTATATTTATTTGTTTGTTTATTCAATTTGTTCTTGATTCATTCATTTTTTCAATTATTCATAATTTCTTTATTAATTTTGAACTATTTCTGACATAGTTAACGAAATTGTATGTATGTTATATTGTGACTAGGAAGAGTGACCTACCATTATCGATGAACTAAAAAAGAAAAATAATGGCAACTGGCGTATATTTTTCTCACAAAACTGAAAGAATTATAAGGAATAATTAAAATACGCCAAGTGCATCGACTACCTTCTCCCATCCGATTCGCTGTGATGATGATACAGATGAGGTAAGAAGCTACTATGCGAATTACAATGATTCTTTTACTATTATATTTTGAGGACGTAAATAATGAATGTCATCCACTGACAAATACTAATTAGATTCAGTATCCGCTTTCACTGACTGCAGTGAAAAACATAATTCTCTCTTACATAACATTCCTTTTTATTTCAACCAACAAGGAAGTCTCCTCGCCCCCATCATATTCTCCTTGATCAATAACGATGTATCTGAATGTCTTGATCCACCATGCCGTAATTATCTGTGTCATTCGCGACAATGTGCATGTTACCTTTTAATACTATCTCCAAATAAATCTAATCAACGAATCCATTGTAATTAAAAGTAAACTCATCCGAATTTCTTTAAATGTATAAACAGATCATGAGCTAATATTGAACAGGGGAAGAAGGCACCGCGTCTTGTCAAAGGGCACTACACTTGCAAGCGCACATATATCCTTGATTTATATTTTTGTTTTAAACCTTCCAAGTAACATAAAAAATACATTGGTTACCTTGCATAATGATCACTTCTTTTTTAAATTAGTGTCCGTCTTACTTGCCTCTACCCACTTGTGTTACAGATGGGGATTTTGATAGATCTGGACCCCAAAAGTAATGTTAATTGTCTGCATATAATTTCCTCAAAACTAAACACCACAGTCATTTTTACAAAGTGCCTAAGTTAACGACTGGAATTTGTTTCATGATAACATTCAAGATGCGCTTTCCTTGGATAATTCAACTAAGTATATGTTTAAGAAACCAAAATTCAATTTTGCATTATCCAACACTGTTTTAATATCTGTTCTCATAAGTTGATAAATATATTGATATCTGTACTTCTTGCCTTGTATTTTGTTTAATATTCACTTTAGAATTTCGGTCTGTCAGTACTCACTATTGTATTGTAAATTTTCGTTAGTATTAGTTTATTGAAAATATACAAACTGTCTGTTACTAGCAGATTGGTTCTATCATTTTAAAGTTAGTGTTGTACATTTTTATGTCTTACAGGACGATAGTATAAATCATTCCTCTACCAATTTTGTTTGTTTTCTTAAAATACGTTTTAAGTAAATAAGTAGAAAAAAATAGCAGATATATGAATATACATGAAATAGTGAATAAATGATAAATTAGTTAATCAATTTTTAATCAAATCTAACATACTCATGATTTGTAACATAAAGGACTAAAACACTATGTTGGTACAAGTTGAAGGAATTGCAAAAAAGGTAAAATATCCTCCTGATATTACCCAAATACCTATGTAGGCACAACTCCTTCCCGTACAATTTTGATCTAAAAAAGTGGTACTTCTTTGAAGATTTTTGTTAATTGTGAGTAAATCACGAATGGGAAAAGCCTTACAGCAATCGATGAATGATTTGGGCCTGTTTTAATACTAAACGACGTACTAAGTAAGAACAGACCTTGACAAACACTCTCTTTTACCTTTAAACGGAATTCTTTGTAATCAGTTTGAGACACGCTCGAGCGGTCTGTGACGACGGCATAGGATTCTCTTGAAAGCCTCTTGAAAGTTAGGATGCTTCAGGCCATAAATGATCGGGTTGACCACGCTGTTCGCCATCATGATCATGAAGCCATAGAGGGCGGACATTCTTGCCCCGGGGATTACGGAGTTCACGCCTTGCGCTACAAAGCAAATTATGAAGAGGCAGACAACAATGAATACATTCTTTGTGACCTCGATCTCCTTTTGGTTGATGGCTTTGACCATTGGTGGACGAGAATCTTGAGAGGTAGATGAAAAACCCTTGTTCTGTTGTGCCTCTGCTGAGCTTGAACCAGTAGCTTTATCATCTTCAAACTTGTCTCGGAACTGCTTATTGTGTTGCAAAACGTGGCGCAAAATCAGCCCGTAAAACGTAAAGGTGAGTAACAGGGCAGTAACGGTGAGAGAGCCCTGAAACATGACATAAACGAAGGCCAGTGGGTTTGTATCGGTCAAACTGCATAAGCCGTAGTATCTTGAATAACCGAAAGTCCCTACTCCTAGAACAGGAGGTATGATCATGAGTGCAATTGACTCCATCCAGACGATCAGCACGACTATCGCAATATTCTTCGGAGTATTGAGACCTTGATGACCACGAATAGATCTGGTGATGACGTACCAGCGGACGAAACCGATAGCGACTAAATTAGATGCGCTACAACATAAACTGGTTAACGTAACTCCAGCCACAATTGCACAGATGATCTCGGGAATCGGGTACCTTCCCGTTTGACTTAGAAGACCGGCGATCTGGAATGGTAAGCTGGAACACGTCAAAATGTCAGCGATAGCGAGATTGACAACCAACATGTTGGTAACTGTACGAAGCTTTTTCGTGGTGATGACGGAGACGATAACAAGAGTATTACCAAAGAGGCCGATAATTGCTAATCCCGCTAGGACTGATGCAACGATAACTCGATGATGGAAAGCTATAGTTGGCGCTTCTATAGGAGATTGTGGACTTGCTTCCATCGTTGGCCAATTAAAATAAGACTCGTGGGATTTTTACGTTATTAATTCAATAAGTCCATCTGTTATTAGACGATTTTTTGCGGTTTAAAACTTCTTATTAGCTTGATGGCTGATGGTGTTATCTTGGAGTTGTCCAAAATATTCAAGGTGTCTTTTAGTGATAGATAGCGTAGTTTATGTCATTCGGACATTGATGGGAATTGCAGAAAATGTACGCGATCAGTAGCCGATACAACAACTGGGAAATGCAGTTGATCAAGTCAGCATTTATATTATCTCTATTCTTTTTGTAACATTGATTATCATGAACTTTTTAAAACTCGTTGACTTCTTGAAGATGATAGATTCTGAATGTCATTATACTTTTCAATTAAATTTAAATCAGTTGTTGCCAACGGTGCAGTTTTATGATTTTGCATGAGTGATAGCAATGAATACAAAAATATCGCAGTAGGATGAATCTGCGACCGGAAAGATATTGATGTCGGGTTCCGTAGATGTAAAGTTAGAGCTTCATTGATCTTCCACCGAGCCATTAGCAAACAATACACACATGACCTACATAGGGGCGCAGAAACAAGAGAGGGGGAAGGAAAGGGAATGGAAAAGAAGAAGTTACGACCCCCTCCTACTCCTTCTAGCCAATTAGTGGCTTTTAAAATGTGCATTTAATCCACCTAGTAGTGTCGCCCCCGACACACACACATGCGCGACATATACATACAGTATCAGTGCCCCCACAATGTCTAGACCAGCGCTATGCCCCAACAGAAACCTTCGAAATTCACCATCATGTAAAGTTGTGCCTTTTCATTCAATCGCTATTCTGATACAAATATTTATGTCTTCGAATCAAATCATCGTGTATTCAATAAAATAAGATCTGCTTGGATTGCGAGCTCTTGCCTGATTCATGTAGGAATATTTCATGTTTGTAAAATCGTTTTCCTTTTGAAACATCCTTTCTTTTTCAACTGAATGTTGGGTCCTATAGTAACATTTATTATTAATTATTTTCTTGAAATACTAAATCTAAATCAGTTGTTACCAACTGATCGATTTATGACTTTTCAAGATTGGTAGCCATGATTCAATGATATCACAGTAGGATGAATCTGCGACCGGAAACATATTGTATGTCGGGTTCATTAGATGTAAAGTTAGAGCTTCATTGATCTTCCACCGAGCCATTAGCAAACAATAAACACATAGCCTACATAGGGAAGGGAAGAGAAGATATTACGACCCCCTGCTTCTCCCTCTCGCCAATTAATGACTTTTAAAATGTGCATTTCATTCATCGAGTAAGACCGGTGTCGCCCCCCCCCCTCAACACCACACATACACACGCACGCGCACATACACACACACACACACGCACACAAACACACACACTCAAGCCCCACAAAAATACAATGCCAGTTGCCCCACAATGTCTAGACCCGCGCTATGCCACTACAGAAACCAGTGAAATCAAGCATAATGTAAAGCTGTGCCTTTATGATTATATCTGCAAGACATTTATCTTTGTTCAATCGCGATTCAGATCAAAATATTTATGGCTTCGAATCAAACCATCGTGTATTCAATAAAAGAAGATCTGCTTGGATTGGGAAATTATGCCTGATTCAGGTAGGAATATATTATATTTCTAAAATCGTTTTTCCCTTTCAAACATACTTTCTCTTTCAACTGAATGTTCAGTTCTATAGTAAAATTCTTCAAAGTCATTGTATTGAAACAGAGGAAACCGACCCCCAAGTTATAACTTCACTTATTCTGAGAGATTTATTATATTATTGTCCATCAATCTACAAGATTCCCCACCAATGTGTATGAGAGAGGTATGAAGCAGAAATAAAGTACAGTTTCTCAGCACGACATGGGCATCGCCATTTTCTTGATAATGTGACGTACAGTGACCAAACTCTTTTTTACCTTTTCAAAACTTGGTTTTTCATTTGTAAACACCGTACAGCATATTGGGTGTGTCTAGTTTAAACATACGTGTCAGACCCGAAGCCTAATGACTTTAATGGTCACGCGGGTCTGGTGTGCTTACGTTAAAGACAAAGTAGTCCCTTGATTATTTATCTATAAATTGTTTGTAGGTAAAGTTAAATGTACCATAATGAAATTATTATACTTTCTCATGTATGCTTTATTGTTCTTTTTCTAAAATTGATTATTATACTTAGTCCATAAGGATGTGCATTCATGCTCGAAAAGTAGTCCTTTTAGACGGTCGCAGTGTCAGGCAAGGCCCTTTAGGCCAAAAAAAAAATTGTTTGGTTGTCCTCGATTGCTTTTCTGGAGTAGGGGCGGGCGGGCGAATTTTTTTTTTTTTTTTAATTTTTTTTTTCTTTTTTAACTTCATTTTTTGTGTGTCTTTTTTTTTTTTTTTTTTTTTTTTCCCCCATTTTTTATTTTTTTTAAATATATTTTGTTTCCATAAAAAAAAAAATCATTGGGATTGTCAAGCATTTAAACAAACACAGTCTATAAAACACTTTAATATAGTAAAAGACTAGTTTAATGTACAATGAATATCAAGACCAACACAGAAAGTATTTTGGGCTTTGAAATACAGCACCTTTTAAATCTCCATTGTACTACTTATAGGTACTTGCGCCCTCTATGTAGCAAACAATGCCTAATCGGTGACCATTGGTCCCCCATGATCCTCTTTTTCTTATATTAACTGAGAGCCGATTTAATGAGATAACCACCTGTCCAGTGACCTTGAAGGGTGGTCCAATCCCTCCTGTAAACTAGTACAGATGGGCTTTAAAATGAGTTTAAGAATGCTCAGAACCTGATTTGAATAAACGGCATTTTGACAAAACTGGCAACGGGACGCATTTTGATCCTTGCAAATGCATAAAATGGTTTGTTTGGCATTTAAGATTGCTGCCCCCAAAAATTAAATTAAAAAAAAAAAAAAAAATTGAATTAAAAAAAAAAAAAAAATGAATTAAAAAAAAAAAAAAAATGCGAGCGGCCCGAAAATGACGAGCGGGCGGTCGAGGACAACCAAATGATTTTTTTTTTTTGGCCTTATGGCATTTTATATAACGGAAATTCGTCCCCTTGCTTTAAGCGAAGCCGGTAGTACGTTTCACTCTACATCATCCGACACGCTTAAGTTTAAAGCCGTCAATGTAGCCTGTTTGCGTTGCACCATTTATACAGGTATGTAGAGATAATTGAAAATATTTGATGCTATTGAGTTTTACTTCGCTACCAGTGTTTATGATTTCGTAATATACGAGTCGGTTCAATAATTGTATATTATGTAATGAGATGTTTTATTCACTGTACGCTGGAAACGTACCGAGGCATGTTAAATATATGCTTCTGTTGAATAATCTGTAAGTATCAGACTCGTTTTATATATAATGCGGATTTTACAACAAATACTGATTTAAATGTAAAAGTCCATAGTATATAATTGATGTTTCATGTTTTATCCTACTTTAGCCACTGAGGTGTAAGGTGTCCTTATATACACCACGCTACAAAGCTTCACATGTAGGGTACACAGACTGATGACGTATTATTTCTTACCCGTGTGACACTTAGTCTAGGGTGAGTTACGAAGGATTATTTATGTTGTGTATGCAATTTATCGTAGTCAAGACTATTTGATATACATACATGTATTTACAGATAATATTGCATAATATGTATTTATTTCTTGGTTTGTTAATTGCATTTCAATGTATATGAACTGAACTTATGAAAACTGCATTTGTCTACAGAAATCTAATTACAGTTAATAATGATGACTTGCATGATTTTATAATGTGATTATTGTACTTATGATGCCTTTGTTTTATCTTATGTACAATGCAGGGGTTTCCGTTTTTTATTCATGAAAAACGAATAAACATCTTTGAACTTCACCGCGGCGTCCCATACTCTCATTTTTGTTGGCTATGATTTAAAGGAAGGAACACGCGTCCCACAGTACTATGCGAAGTCGTTTATCAAGTAAATGTACCAAATCTATGGATGCTTCTTTCCCAGACGTGTGTGGTGATGAAGCATTTCATTCACCTGCTATTATCCTTTGTACTATAATTGCCAGAACGCAAATTTCATAAATAAGTTAGTGCACTTCTGGGGTGAAGGTTTCTAATAAATGAAATAGATTTGTCAAATGCTATAGTGTAGTATTTATAAATAAATTGTGACAATATTATTGTGCCCCTATTATTCATTTTTCACCTAATATAATTTCTATCATCTCAGTTATTATCTTTTGTTATTGAAAAGTAAAGGTTTCGTTATTGATTTAAAAATTCTTTCAAACTAAAGCTTGGTGCATGTTGCATGATACATGTAAAACTTCAACAGGTACGTCACATTTTAAGGCATCACATCATGCCAGGAATATCTTCATTTATATATATCTTGTACATTTTCGTAAGGAATATTGTACATCAAAGGGCAGGAATACATCTCATTTTTCAGAATACCTACACTTATTCTTTGGGTTTAGGTTTCCTTTAACATGAAAACGTGCGCACCGAGGGCTTTACAAACCTATTTATGGGTTGAAATTTTTTCTTCGGCACACATACCCAGAATGTATGAATTATAGAATATTCAAAAACTTTGCCAACTAAGTTTCCTTACCGATTTCAATAAAAAAAGATCGATTTTCTCTTTATAGATTTTGTTGAGGAATTCTTCGACTACCAATAGTCTTAGGTAGATCTGAACCTCGTGGACGAAACATGAAACCTTATTCACTATGTGACATACAATCAATTGGTGATGAATTTCAAGGTTTATTCACTTAGTGCCTTCTTTGCTAAAGAAAGAAAATACGATCTTCAAAACAACTACACTGAACGACAAGATACCCTTAAAATAAATCAACTCAAATAAAAAAAAATCGAAAATGTATGATTACGATTGCATGAAGCTCATCGAAGGTACAACTCCATCCTGTACAATTTGTATCTAAAATAGTGGTATTTCTTGGAAGATTTTTGTTAATTGTGAGTATATCACGAATGGAAAAGGCCTCACAGCAATCGATTAATGATTTAGGCCTGTTCTAATACTAAACTACGTACCAAATAGGAAAAGACCACGACAAACACTCTGTATTACCTGCAAATGGACATCTTTATAATCAGTTTGAGACACGCTCGTGTGGTCTGCGACGACGGCAAAGGATTATATTGAAAGCCTCTTGAAAGTTGGGTGGCTTCAGACCATAAATGATCGGATTGACCACGCTGTTCGCCATCAATGAATGAAATATTGTATAATAATAATTTTATTCAACTAGAAGGTCAAACCTTATTTGAGGAAACTTAAAACAAAAAAAAATATATCGACTTCATCACATTTGTGATGAAAATGGAGAATTGAAACCTGAAGCTCATTTTATCAATGTTAGGTTTGAGCAGAGTGGAAATTGATAAAGTAAACAAAATTTATAAAGTAGCCCCTTATGAATGGAAACAAAATGTTCAACCTTTAAGAAAGTCAATTCACACTGGCTTTAGTTTAGAATTTATTTTTTCAAAGAAAGTGTTTACATTTGAAGATTTAACTGCAAAAATGGTATATAAGAGTCAAATTAAAAAGAATTTAGAAACAAACTCGGCAGGCGGCAATTTAATGACACTTTACAATATTCCAAGAAAAGAAGTAGAAAAGATATATGTTCAACCAAGGATGTGTACCTTAAGTAGTAAACTGCGAGAATTTCAGTTCAAACTATTGCATAATATTTTATATACAAATCATCATTTACTTAGATTCAGGTTCCATGAAAATGGTTTGTGCTCATTTTGCCAAAAATTTGAAGAAACTTATCAACATGTATTCTTTGAATGTAATACAATAAAGGAAGTCTGTGGGAAATGTGGAGATAGACTTAATTTACCAATTCTGAAGAAATTATCCTGGAAAGAAATTCATATAGTGTCTACTTTTAAAACAGAGCAACTATTGAACCACATTTTGATTTTGATTAAATATATGATTTTCCACAGTAGAGAGAAGGGAAACCCTCCAAAAGCAAAAGAAATAGAATATAGATTGTTGGAAAATAGAAATGAAGAGAAAAAACTTTCATTGGAAAGAGACACACTTTCAATTCATTTAAGGAAATGGGAAGCTTTGGAAAGTTTAGAATAAATGTTTTCAGTTTTTAATTTTCTCAATATACATCTTCCTGACCCTCCTCTCTTCTCTTTTTTTTTTTTTTTTTTTTCTACTTTTGTTTGTTTGTTCGTTCTATGTTGGTGTGTGTTTTGTATACTGTTGTACTTGTTATGTGTTTAAATGTTGTGTGGGCGGGGGGGGGGGGGGGGTAGTAGGTGTTTTGTAGCTCTTTCTCTTTTTATATATATATAATTTTTTTTTGGTCTCTAAAGGAAAATGAAGAGGTGTAACTTTTGTATGTAAATGTAAAAGATCATTGGTAAATTTATAAAGACCCATGTTAAATTATTTTGTTATTTTGTATACAATGTTATAAATGTACAGTTTTTCTTTGAGAGAAATGAATAAAAACCTATGAAAAAAAATAAAATCAATATCATGTAGCAGGTGCGCCGGAAGCAGTTTGGGATGGGGGGGGGGGGGGGCAAACATTCCAGGGGGCTCACCTTCCAGGGGCAGTGACGTAATGAGAAAAAAACGTTCGGAAGGGGGGGGGGCAGACGAAAAATCTGCATCACCACCAGTCTTACACGTTACGTGCAGGTCCCGCGGAACATTTTTCAAAGTGGAGTATTAACGATCAGGTATAGAGCGTAAATTGGCGTGGGGTCCACTGGGGCATGAGCCTCGGCAGGGGGTCAAGGGGCTGAGCCCCCAGAAGCTCAGGGGTTTTAGGTATTTAATTAAGGTTAGATGAGCATCCAGGGGCCCTCTTTAAGGCCATTTACGTGTTCCAGGGGGGGGGGGGAGTGCCCCCAGAAGCTCAGAGGTGTTAATATTTAACTACGGTCAAATGCGCATCCAGGGGCCGCCTTAGGGCCCTTGGTGAGGTCCAGAGGGCAGAGCCCCCGAAAGCTCAGGGGTTTTAAGTATTTAATTACGGTCAGATGAGCATCCAGGGGCCCGCCTTAGGGCCCTTGGTGGGGTCCAGGGGGCAGAGCCCCGGAAGCTCAGGGGTTTTCTGTATTTAATTACGGTCAGATGAGCATCCAGGGGCCCGCCTTAGAGCCCTTGGTGGGGTCCAGGGGGCATAACCCCCGGAAGCTCGGATTTTTTAGGTATTTAATAACGGTCAGATGAGCATCCAGGGTCCCTCTTTAAGGCCATTGACGTGTTCAAGGGGGGGGGGGGGGGGAGATCATCCAGGGGCCGCCTTAGTGCCAGGCACGTAGCCATGGGGGGGGGGGGACGACGTGCCCCCCTTAATTTCCAAGATCGGTTGAACTTGTTTAGACCCCTTTTTTTTTTTTACCTCGATCGATTACAAGTATGTGCCCCCCCCCCCAAACATCACACTCTGGCTACGTGCCTGCTTAGGGCCCTTGGTGGGGTCCAGAGGGCAGAGCCCCCGGAAGCTCAGGGGTTTTAGGTATTTAATTAGGGTCAGATGAGCATCTAGGGGCCCGCCTTAGGGCCCTTGGTGGGGTCCAGGGGACAGAGCCCCGGTAGCTCAGGGGTTTTCTTTATTTAATTACGGTCAGATGAGCATCCAGGGGCCCGCCTTAGAGCCCTTGGTGGGGTCCAGGGGGCAAAGCCCCTGGAAGTTCGGGGGTTTTAGGTATGTAATTACGGTCAGATGAGCATCCAGAGGCCCGCCTTAGGGCCCTTGGTGGGGTCCAGGGGGAATAACCCCCGGAAGCTCGGGTTTTTTAGGTATTTAAATACGGTCAGATGAGCATCCAGGGGGCAGAGCCCCCGTAAGCTCTGGGGTGTTAGGCACTTAATTACGGTCAGATGAGCATTTTTTATACCTTATTTGTGACATTGGCAGGTCACTTATTTTTCTCTCCGTCTTTCTTTCTTTTTCTCTTTAACATACTTTTTCAAAAAGTGAGGGGGGGGGGGGGGGCTCGGGCCCAGCCACTTTGCAGACCATGACATAAAGGCTTCAAAATAAGCGTATTTTTCAGTACGCCAGCGTTCAGGGGCTCATGTCTTCTCACCCATATGACAAAAAACAGACACGTTTTCCCATCCACCCACAATATGCCCACGATATGCGCGTATCGCCATTATAAAGACCTCCATTGATAGGTGGCATGCGTAATGTTAATGAAATTTAATTCCTGTGAACTTTCCTTTTCTTTGAATTGAATTGTATATGTGTTTTTAATTCAGGTTTGTATTATTGTTATGTTCTTTTGGGTTAAAAATACAAAACATGTTTACTCCTTTACTGCTTTTTTTGTTTTGTTTGGGGGGGGGGCAACTGCCCCTCCCCTCCCCCCCCCCCCCCCACCCCCTTCCGGCGCCTATGTCATGTAGCCATATAGGGTGAATAGGCTTGCAACGGGAATTACGAAGTTCACGCTTGACGCTACAAAGGAAATCATGAAGAGGCAGACAACAATGAATACATTCTTTGTGATCTCGATCTCCTTTTGGTTGATGGCTTTGATCATGGGTGGACGAGAATCTTGAGATGAAGATGAAGAAGGCTTATTCTTTTGTGTCTCTGCTGAGCTTGAACCGGTAGCTTTTTCATCTGCAAACTTGTCTCTGAACTGCTTATTGTGTCGAAAACGTGGCGCAAAATCAGTCTGTAAAACGTTAGGGTGAGTGTAGCATTGTTGGATAGTCTTATGATCCTAATAATAGGGACTTTTAGATTGAGTGGACGAGAACATGACGAACGCCGACTGATCATGCGTGTCAACGTACTTAACTGCCCATGTTGACTACAATTAGAAATATTTTAGATTGCACTCGACGATATACATGCATGCAGGAAGTAACACTATGAACATCACGGACAAAGAAAGAGGACAAAATATACAGTTCCTCATTCTACCCTCAACAAAAGAACATCCCTTCACTGCTATTATGTAAAAATGTGTAGAACAGGTGAATATGCATGTGACACCTGTTCTACACATTTTTACATAATAGCAGGGAAGGGATGTTCCTTTGTCTACCTGAGGAACTGTATATTTTATGCGCACGCGGCATACTAGTATACATTGAGCATGCAAAGGCGCTATATAAATATCAATATGTATGTATGTATGTACTAGATTTAGGAAAATCAAGGTTGACGCATTCTCAATCGCCGACTGAGACGACGTAACGCATGCGCAGTGCCTTAAAATGACGTCACACGTTGCAGTCAAAGCTGTTGACGTGCAAATCTAAAAGTCCCTAATGCCTCGGGTTCGTTATCAGCCAAAGCTATGGTGGATAAATCATCATATTTAGGACACTGGTTCTGACTCGTAACTCTTACATTTATTCACTCTATAACAACAGACGAGAGGTGGCGCTACATCTCTTACATCTTCCTTTTTTTTATAAAGATCATGGTGAACATAATGTATCTTCAAATATTTCACATGAATCTCCTAATAAATTTCTATACCCCTTTAACCTAACAAAGCCTTATCTTTCTTGTATTATGCTCAACTCCAATATAAAATCCAAACCCAACTACAACTTCCAATTATACAACTTCAATTATGTAAAATTAACATGCAACCTAAGTACTTAAATTAACATGTGTTACTTAGTAAAACTATCATCTAAAATCACTTCCAAAATGTTAACTTTAACGAACAACTGTATGCCCTATCAACTTAGGGACATGCCCAACTCATGTATGGCTTCTTTGCCTATACAAATAACCATATGAACACTAAAATGTAACTTTAACTGTTTCTCCTTTGCAGCTAACAAAACCTATATGAAGTTATGAACATACATATATAAACACTGTACCTCTTACTTTTCTCCTTCCCCAAAAGAAACAAAATAAAAGAGAATGTATTTACTACCATATCCCTAGTATACATAAAATTACAAAATGGAATAACTTCAAAACTATTCATCCCTAAAATATCAAATGGTAAGACCGAAATGCCTATACATAAGAATCCAGGAGACCCGTCAGTGTGGCATAATTGCTCACTATGCATATTTAAACTACTTTTAAAAACAAATGCAACACAAAAGGAATAACTCATTCCCAAATATATGCGATACAAAATAAATCACCACTGACTGAGCCTTGTCTAATGCACTATTGTGAAGAAAAAAAACCTACAAAATTTACCTTCGTGCCAAGTACAAAATAGCTGCACCACATTTTTGGTCCATAAACATCAAATAACATTTTAAGAACAAAATACTAATGTTGTATAAAAAACATTAATATAAATATGCAGAACATTTGCAAGCTTTGCAAGTCTAACAAAATTACGTTGTGTACAAACAAATTAATCAAACATGTTTTCCAATTGTGTAATCTATAAAAATGAATAAAGTCCAAAACCTTAATACTATTGTTTCATTTGTGTATAAAAGGTCAACCAAAACATGGCGCTATACCTCTTACATCTTCCCTTTTTTACAAAGTTGCAGGGATTGACTTTATCGCATAAATTCAATCATTTTCAACTGTTCGATTTTTTAACAAACCTGCTACGTTAACAGATACATTAATATCTGTTTGTGTAATTCCTGACATCAACAACATTACCATAAGCTTTGAGTTAATAAGAACATAACATTTTCTATTACACTTGTGTGACATTCCTAGCTCAAATAGAAACTGTTCAAACTGTTGGTTTCAGAATTTTTTCACAAAATGACAGCAAATCAGACACATGCATTATATCAACAACCTACGGTACTGCTGTGCTTTCAGCCTAAAACATACCGGTATACCAAACCATTGCTGTACTTTCAGCGGAATATGGTAGTAAACCCTACCAAGGCAAACAATGCATATCCATGTGAATATCAAAAATAACAAATACTTGTTTGAAAAACATAAAATATACTATGCACTTAGTTCAGAGTTTTCGCTCATGTTCAAATGTTCAAGTCCTTGACTAATCAGGATGTAACGTCCAATTCCACATAATGGCTGGATATAGTCAATATAATCTGAAATGTTCAAGTTTATAGCTTGAAGATCGACTGCTCCGATTACTGTACTATAGATGATTCATTTGCAGAGTATTCACGCTATAGTCGCTTGATTCACAAGGCGTAAACAAATCGAGATGATGTGAAACGATTGAATTTCTTTCACATTACTTTTGATAACTATGTGACACAATTTCCACTAATATCAAATATATGTATCTTCACAACAATGATCATCAATGTAGGTATTTTCAAACTTGTACGTCGTCGCTTGAAACTGAATTGTCCTTGTGACTCCAAATGAAACTTTAGAGGCGGCGCTTGGCTCGCACCTCAGAATATCTTCACATCATATCATTAACATTATCACAACGAAGACAAATTGACTCCTTCCGCTAGCTTGCTGCCTCGCTTTGTTTCCCCGCGTTAAACCGAATTCCAATCACAATAGAGGTTCAAACCTCATGACTAATGATAATAAACATCATTTATCTATCTGCATATATATGAAGTCTACCATGGGACACGCGAAAAAGCAATTTATTTCCTAACATAGTCTGCGAAGTGCCTAGGGGGGCGGACTACTCTGCCTGATCTCGTAGTAACATTTTGCTGATCTCGAGGGCAATTGCAAGGTTGTACGTGTTGTTGTTGTTGCTCTGGTGGAATTTTCGCGTGTGTCTGATCATCTGGGATGTCAACGTCCGCGCCTGAAGTAGTCATCGGTTCCTGCGTTCGTCTCAGATGTCGTCGATTACGCCGAAAGACTCCACCGTCATCTCTCTTCACCAAGTAGGATCTTGGTTCTGACGTTTTCCGAAGCACAACCCCTTTCTGCCACTCACTCTGCTGCTTGGTAGGGTGAATTCTGACCACGTCACCTGGATGGAGTGGTGGCAAATCTTTAGCACTCTTGTCGTAGTGGAACTTCTGTCTCAACTTTACCTTCTTCAGTTCTTTAGCTGCACTCTGCACCTCTGGTTTTAGAAGCTTCCTTGTTGTAGGCAGCAAAGTTCTGGTTCGTCTGCTCATCAGTCGTTGCACAGGACTACTTGACATCCCTTGTGTTGGGGTATTTCTGTATTCAAGTATACCCAAGTAAGGATCTGTGCCTGCTGCTTTCGCCTTCTTTAGTAGAGTCTTGGCCATCTTTACTGCATTCTCTGCCTTACCGTTACTCTGGGGGTAGTAAGGTGATGAAGTCTTATGTTCAAACTCCCATTTCTTGGCAAAATCTCTGAAGGTATCTGCAGTGAACTGTGGTCCATTGTCTGTTATTAGAATATGTGGTATGACATGCCTGGCAAATTGTGCTCTCATCTTTTTTACCACTGTTGAGGCCTTTGTGTTCTCTAGAAAGTCAATCTCCCAGTATCCAGAGTAGTAGTCAACAGTCACCAAATACATTTTGTCGTCTAGTTGAAAGATATCTGCTCCTACTTTCCTCCATGGCTGGCTGGGAACATCGTGTTGCTGGAGAGTCTCCATCTGCTGCTTCTGGCCATAGGAACTACATGTCTCACATTTCTGCACATAGTCCTTGATTTCTGCATTCATGCTCGGCCAATAGAGGCATTCTCTGGCTCTTCTCAGGCATCCTTCTATTCCTAAGTGTGATGAGTGCACTTTCTCCATCATCTCTTTTCTCTTTGACTTAGGAATGACTACACGTTCGCCTCTATAGATGAGTCTATCATCGTAGCTAAGCTCATCTCTCACTAAGAAGTAAGGTCTAAGTATCGGCTCAACGTCATGTTGTCTGTCAGGCCATTCTTGCTGAATGACTTCCTTCAGTTTTGTCATCGAGCCGTCCTGTCTAACTGCTTCCGCCAGCTCATCCATCAGCGGTTGAGCAATTGGCACATGTTTGGCAAAATGTACAGTCTCCATCTCACTGGCAGTGTCATCAGTACAGTCAGTCAGGTACGCTCGGCTGATAGTATCTGCCAGGTACATCTCGGGACCTGGTCGGTAGGTGATCTTCACATCATACATTTGCATGCGTACCAACTTTCGCTGAAGTCTCTTTGGCGCCCTGAACAGTGGCTTCACACTGATGATTTCAAGAGGTTTGTGATCAGACTGAACCATCACCTTCCTGCCGTACGTATACACATGGAACTTTTCCAGACCGTAAACTACCGCCAGTAGTTCCTTTTCTATTTGTGCATAACGAGTTTCTACATCTGTGAGGGCCCTACTCGAGTAGGCTATTGGCTGGCCATCCTGCATCAGTGCTGCTCCCAGCCCAACGTCTGACGCATCTGCTTGCAAGGTCAACACTTTCTCTGGATCAAAATATCTCAAGACTGGCTCGGCTGTGACCAAATGTTTGATTTCCTGCACTGCTTTCTCATGGACATCGGACCACCACCACTCGACGTCCTTCTGTGTCAGCTTCCTGAGTGGTTCACATTTGTCACTGAGTCCTGGCAGGAACTTGCTCAGATAGTTTAAAAATCCGATGAACCTCTGGACACCTTTCACATCGGTCGGGTTAGGCATGTCCAACACCGCCTTCACTTTGCTGGGGTCAGGTTTCAGTCCTTGTGACGTGACCAGGTGACCAATGAATGGAATCTCTGTCACTTTCAGTCGGGCCTTCTCTTTGTTCAACTTGAGATTCACTTCACGGCAACGTTCCAAGAGGTTTCGCACATTCTGATCATGATCTCGCTCTGCCTCCTCCATGGTCTTGCCTTCACCAAACACCAGTACATCATCAGCTACTGTTCTCACACCTCTGAGACCTTCTAGTGCTTGGTCTTGTCTCCTCTGAAATTCTTCAGGTGCAGTTGACAATCCAAACGGCATCCTTTGCCATCTGTAACGCCCGTATGGCGTGTTAAATGTGGTCAGATATGAACTTTCCTCATCCATGTCAACATGCCAGAATCCATTCTTAGCATCGAAAGTGCTCAATACCTTTGCATCATTCAAATCTGGTAGTACATCGTCTATTGTTGGCATGGGGTAGTGACTTCTCCTCAGCCCTTTGTTCAAGTCTTTTGGGTCGAGACAGACTCTCAATTTCCCATTGGGCTTTTCCACGCACACGAGACTAGACACCCATGGCGTTGGCACATCTACTGGCGCAATGATTTGCCGTTCTGTCAAACTGTCCAATTCTTCCTTCAACTTAGTCCTCATTGCCACCGGGGCTCTGCGTGGTGGATGGACGACAGGTCTCGCAGTATCATCAAGCACAAGATGATATTGTCCTTCCAAGCATCCTGTTCCATCAAATACATTAGGAAATTCGTCCGTCAGTTCTGTCATATTGTTGATTTTCCCCCATGCCTGTGGTGACTGCCAGGATCTTGTCACTGTTTACATGGATCAGTCCCATCTCCTGCACAGTCTTGCTCCCAAGCAAAGGAACACCTCCTGGGTGATCAACAACAAAGAACTCAATCTCGAACTCTTCCTGACTCCTTGGATTCACCACATCTAGAGAGCATCGTCCTGCTGGTTTAATCACAGTCTTGTTGTACATGGACAGCACATGCTCAGTTCGTTTCAATCTAGTCCCATGCAGTTTCAATGCATGTCTTGGAAGTACATTACAACTGGCTCCAGAGTCCAGTTGAAATTTGACTTGCTGTCCTTGGACGAGCATCGTAGCATACAGATGTGATGAGTCTGCCTTCACTGTATTGACATCTATCACGTCTGTCACAGTCATCAACTCCTCCATCTCATGTTCTTCGGTTGTCTGGAAATCTACCTCATGAATTTTCGATTCAATGTTCGTTCTACACACTATTTTGAAGTGATTTAACTTTCCACATCGTGTGCACGTCTTCCCAAACGAAGGGCAGTCCTCCTTTCGCATTACATGCTGTTGCCCACAGTATCGGCACGACTTGTAACTCTGAGATGTCCTATTTCTGAAGTCTGTTCCTTTCTTCTGCACCGTGTACGGTTTCTTCTGCTGCACTGCATGCACTGCTGTGTCTTCTGTCTGTTCTAAGACCACTGCATCTTGCTTCGATAGCTCCGACGCTCTGCAGGCATGCACACATTTATCAAGAGTCAGTGCTGGTTCACGAAGTAATCGCTTCCTCATGGAATTTGCTTTGATCCCACAAACGATTCTGTCTCTAATCAAGGAGTTACAAAGATCCCTAAAGTTGCATTGTTCTGCTAACAATTTTAGTTCTGTTACGAAAGAATCAAATGACTCCCCAGATTCTTGTTTTCTCATGAAAAATCTGTAGCGGTTCACCGTTTCGTTTTTTGGTGGGTCACAGTGCTTGGCCAGTGCATCTAAAGCATTTTTCAACGTCTCCACTTCCGGTCGGACTGTTTGGTAGACTTCACGTCCCCTGTAACCTATCAGGTATTTCAGCATCTGAACTTTGACTTCATCAGTTTTCCCTTCCATTGCAAGTGACACATACAAAGAGAATTCCCCTCTCCACATCTTCCATTCCCTGGGCAGGTTGGTTGCCTCAAAATCCATCTGTTTGGGGGGTTTTATCTGCTCCATGATAAAAGTGTCTATGTGACAGTATATGACTGGTATTTCCGGTCAGATGAGTGTGCTGTATGTATGACTCAATTTATGGCTGCTATTTCCGGTCACTCAACCTTCTGCATGACGTTTTGGAAAGTTCAAGACAAGATTTCATCATCAATCTTTTTATTTCATAAGTTACTTTCTCATCTCTCATAGTTCATAGTTCAATACGACAATCGGTATGACTTAATACTTGAATATAATACCTTGAATACCAACGCTTCTGGAAGAAAGCCGTCTCCAGCTGCCAAGCTTCCAGGTCTAACTTCAAGGGGGGGATGTCCCAGCTTCCGGGTCTTGCACCATAGTCGTTTTACATCTATCTCTTGCTTGCTGGGTCATATCAGGAATGTCATAATTGGAGTATCTACTGGGAGAATGGTGAATTATATTCCTCCTTCTTCCAGTATTTGTCAAGTCTGGCTTTAAAGCTGTTTACCGAGGTTGCAGATACCACCAACTCAGGGAGGGAGTTCCAGTCGTTGAGGACCCTGTGGCTAAATGAGTCTTGCCTGAGTTTGGAGTTGCACCTGGGTTTTGTCAGTTTGAATGCATGCCCTCTCGTTGTTGAATTGATTGCAGGTGTGAAGAATTGGGTAGAGTCCAACCTGTCAATGTTCTGCATCAACTTAAACACCTGAATCATGTCTCCTCGGCGGCGACGGTGGCTAAGTGAGGGAAGCTTCAAACTCTCAAGTCTCTCATGGTAGCTTTGGTGTTTTATCTCTGGTACCATTTTTGTTGCTCTTTTTTGTACTTTCTCTATAATTTTTTCGTCCTTCACATAGCGAGGGTGCCAGATAACATTGCCATATTCCAATATGGGACGAACAAGACCTTTGTAGAGGAGTGGAATTGTTGATCTGTCCTTGCAAGTGAAAGATCTACGTATGCGAGCTAGTACTCCATTCGCTTTTCTAGCAGCAATTGCAGATTGTTGATGAAATCTGAGCTTCTCGTCAATGACCACTCCAAGGTCCTTTTCTTCTTTGGTTTCTGGGATCTTTACACCGTTTAGCTCATATTCCCTTCGTGGATTGCCTGCCCCTAGGTGCAGGGTCTTGCATTTCTTTGCATTGAAGTGGAGCTGCCATTTCTCTGACCATCCCTCAAGTTTCTGTACATCTCTCTGCAGGGTGGTGTAGTCTTCCTCGGACGAAGCTTTGCCATACAGTTTGGTGTCATCTGCAAAGATTTTGACTGCTGCCTCAATCTCGTCAGGAAGATCATTTATGTAGATGACAAAGAGAAGTGGGCCGAGCACGCTCCCTTGCGGTACTCCACTGGTGACTGGGGACCAATCTGACATGTTATGGTTTACAACCACTCTCTGCTTCCGTTCAGTGAGGAAGTCTTGGATCCATGTTCTGATAGGACCAGAGATTCCATAGGCCTCAAGCTTGTGTATTAGGCGCTGGTGTGGAACCGAGTCAAAAGCCTTACTGAAATCTAGGTAGACTACGTCAATGGACTCCCCCTTGTCGATCGAGTCCGTCCATGCTTCCATAGCAGCTGCAGACTCACCGCCGTTTACAATCACAGTCCCACACATAGGAATCGGCGCAGTACTCAGTAGCGCATCACACCAAGCTGTAGATATCGGCACAATTTCCGATCAAAATCACATTTTACTCTCTTCTGACACCATGTAGCATTGTTGGATAGTTTTAGGATCCTAATAATGCCTCGGGTTCGTTATCAGCTAAAGCTATGGTGGATAAATCATCATATTTAGGACACTGCAGGCACAGCGGAGCACCCCAATTACCGAGCGATCGACTCTCGTCCAGTAAACATCATTTGCATAAAATCAACATTGTGCACCGATCGATGCGAAAAAAAGTTTAAAAAAATCGAAGACAAATTCTTCATTAATGTGATGAATATCAGCAATCAAAGCTACTAAATCGATTATTTAATAAATTTCAAAGACACTCAAGTGTATAAATAGAGTTTTTGATGCACCGAAAATGTGAAATTTAAGGGATAATTTTGACGAACAAAAACGAAAAAAATGAGATACAGAATCACCGTAAAATTCACCATTTTTTCTAGAGCACAAAAGAATCGCCTCATATGAACAGAAAGCAAATTTAATAATCTCAATCCTTCTGAAATATCTCTTTTTATAGTTGCTAGATAGGGTCGAGTCAGAGCAAAACATACCCCAATGTTCGAATCTCATCGAACAAAAATAATCCTTCGTTGTCGCAAAATTTTATGACCAGTCCCATACGTTCAAATGTGTGTTTTCTCTGAAACTCGCGTGTGCGTTGGCTATACATGTCTTGCCAGCCGAATGCACACGTGCACGCTAATGGCTCAGCTGTTTTGATCTGGACTGCACTGGGCCCTGAGACGCATGCGCAGTACATCGCTGAGATCGATGACGTTATGTTCAATGAGTTCTCTGACTACAACTTTTAAAAATGAAGCCCCATGAAAAAGAACGTTATAACTATAACAAATACAGCGAGGAAGCGAAAATTTCGCCCATGTATGGATTCAACCTCATGAATATTCATACCAAGTCTCTACTTCGTGCATTGTTGGATAGGGTCAAGTCACAACAAAATATCCGTCGTGTTTGAAGCTCAAAACACATTAATATTTCGAGTTTTATTCCATGGAATTTCATATTTATTTCATTTATATCAAGTTCATAATAATCTTAGTTAGTATGGAAAGTTTCATAACGAAATTGGCAGAAATAAAGGCGCAACGCAAATTTTAAGATTTGACATTCTAGCAAACACATGTTCGGATTCACGTAGATGTCCGTTGGTTATTCAAATAGAACGGGCCGCTAATGATATGCAAATTGGGGTGCTCCGCTGTGCCTGACTGGTTCTGACTCGTAACTCTTACGTTTATTCACTCTATAACAACAGACGAGAGGTGGCGCTACACCTCTTACAGTGAGTACCAGGGCAGTAATGATGACAGCTAGAGCCCTGAAATATTACAAAAACGGAGGCCAATGGGTTTGTATCGGACAAAGTGCATAAGCCGTAATATCTGTAATAACCGAGAGTCCCGACTCCTAGCACAGGAGGTATGATCATGAGTGCAATTGAATCCATCCAGATGATCAGCACGACTTTCGCAATATTCTTTGGAGTATTGAGACCTTGATGACTATGAACAGATCTGGTGATGACGTACCAGCGGACGAAACCGATAGCGACTAAATTAGATACAATACAGCATACACTGGTGTACGTAACTCTAGCCACAATTGCACATGATCTCGGGAATCGGGTACCTTCCCGTTTAACTTAGGAGACCGGCGATCAGAGGCGGCCCTCCCGGGGGGGGGGGGGGCAAGGGGGGCACAGTGCCCCCCCCCCCCCACTTTTTCAAGCACCCGAAAAGTGCCCCTTTTTACATAGGAAAAATGCCCCTTTTACTTTTTAAGAAGTGCCCCTTTTTACATAGGAATAGTGCCCCTTTTTGACAAGTGCCCCTATTAATTTGTAAAAGTGCCCCTTCCCCTTTTCAACTCTGATAAGTGCCCTTTGTATTTGGACACGTGCCCCTTTTCCTTCGACAAGTTCCCATTTTCCTTTGCAATAAGTGTCCATTTTCCATTCTCATAAGTGCCCTTTTTAATCTCTAGTAAGTGTCCCCCAGTTAGGTACGAGAAGTGCCTCTTTTCACTTTTGATAAGTGCCCCCTTCACCTCTGATAATTGTCCTATTTAATTCTGAGAGGTGCTTCTTTTACTTTGACAAGTGCCCTTTTCCCTTTCTAATAAGTGCCCCTTTTCCCAATGATAAGTGCCCCATTAAAAAAACAGCCCCTTCCCCTTTTCATAAGTGCCCCTTCTCTGGTAAATGACCCTTTTTAGGTACGAGAAGTTACTTCTTTTCACTTCAGATAAATGCCCCCTTCACCTCCGATAAATGCCCCTTTAAAATCTGATCGGTACCCATTTTCTTACAACTAATGCACATTTTCCTTTATTACAAGTGCCCCTTTTTCATTCACATAAGTGCCCCTATTCATATCTGGTCTTTGCCCCTTTTCAGATGCGATAAGTGCCTCTTTTCACCTTTGATAAATTCCCTTTTAACAATGATACGTGCCCCTTTTTCTTTCCAATAAGGGATCTATCCCCTTTTCATAAATCCCCCCCGTTCAAAATCTGATGGGGGCCTCTTTTCCGTCGACAAATGCCCATTTCCTATTCTGATGACTCACCTTTTTCATCTGTAAGAAGTACCCCATTTTCACCTGTGATATTTACTCTTTGTACTTTGGCACATGCTCCTTTTCTTTCTTGATAAGGTCCCCCTTTCCTCTCATCTCTAGACGCGCCCTAGCTAATTTCAAGCGACTAAGAGCAATTTCCCCCAAAGCTCGCCCGCTACGCTCGCACGCATATATAGATGATTATGTTACTTATCAAAGGTCTTTTCACTCTTTCGTTATGAGAATGTGCTTATATCCCCATTAGGATTGGGTTTTTCCTCCTTGTAAGATGTAATTTATCGCACTGCGACCTCACACATCTTAACATTTTTTCCTCGCTCGCTTCGCTCGCTCGCAAACAATTTTTTAGAAATTCAAACCCAACTGCAAAGCAATATCTTGTATGGTGTATAAAGTGAAACAAATATTGAAATCATCCCCGATAATTGTAATTACAATGTAGGGGTATACACCAATGTCTAAACAATTGTATATTTTCGCTGTGAGATTTCCCTTTGTAGGTGCCCTTTTTATCCAGAAAGTGCCCTTTTTTCTTGGTGCCCCCCCCCCCCACTTTGGAAGTCGCTCGGCCGCCCCTGTCTGGAATGTTATACTAAAACACGTCAAAATGTCAGCGACATCGAGATTGACCACCAAGACGTAAGTGACCGTTCGAAGCTTTTTCGTGGTGATGACGGAGACGATAACAAGAGTATTACCAAAGAGGCCGATAATTGCTAATCCCGCTAGGACTGATGCAACGATTACTCGATGATGGAAAGGTATAGTTGGCGCTTCTACAGGAGATTGTGGACTTGCTTCCATCGTTGGCGAATTGAAATGAGACTTTTGGGATTTATACGTTATTAATTCAATAAGTCCATCTGTTATTACTATTAGACGATTTTTTGCGGTTTAACACTTCTTATTAGCTTGATGGCTGATGGTGTTATCTTGGAGTTGTCCAAAACATTGAAGGCGTCTTTTAGTGATAGATAGCGTAGTTTATGTCATTCGGACATTGATGGGAATCACATAAAATGTACGTGATCAGTAGCCGATACAACAACTGAGAAATGCAGTTGATCAATTCAGCATTCATATTATCTCTATTCTTTTTGCCACATTGATTATCATGAACTTTTTAAAACTCGTTGACTTTATGAAGATGATAGATTCTGAATGTCATTTTACTTTTCAATTAAATCTAAATCAGTTGTTACCAACTGATCGATTTATGACTTTTCAAGATTGGTAGCCATGAATCAATGATATCACAGTAGAATGAATCTGCGACCGGAAACATATTGTATGTCAGATTCATTAGATGTAAAGTTAGAGCTTCATTGATCTTGCACCGAGCCATTAGCAAACAATATACACAGCAGGGACGCATAAACAAGAGGGGCACAGGAAAGGGAGGGGAAGAGAAGATGTTACGACCCCCTGCTACTCCCTCTCGCCAATTAATAGCTTTTAAAATGTGCATTTCATTCATCAAGTAAGACCGGTGTCGCCCCCCCCCCACAACACCACACAAACATATACACACGCACGCGCGCGCACACACACACACACACACACACACACTCATTCTCCCTCTCTCTCTCTTCCGTTTTTCCTGCTCTTTCCCCATCGATCTCCCCATATTCTGGTAATGATTAGAATTATTGAAGTGGTAAACCAAATTGTATTCGATTCTCCATTGCAAAAACCACCATTGGGGAAAATATTGCACCGAGGATTACGAACTTGCATTTAACTCTAGCGGAAAAGTTTCGCGATGAATTTAAGGCGATGATAAAAAAGATTGTCTTCATCTGTTAATAATTTTTGAAAGGAAAACAATTCCCGGCTTCATGAACTAATGTGTATATATATATATAGTTATATGTATATTAATAATCCATGTGGAAAACGAGTGTTTATTTAAAAGAGAGAGAGAAAAAAACTCCTACGTGACGAGATTGCTTTTTGACTAATAGAGCGGAAACAGTAAAAAAAACAAAAATCAAGATTTCTCAGATAAATCTCATATCCCGGTGGTTATTACGGTTTTCCTTTCTCGATGTCGTCCTTATTCGTAATGTGCGCACTGATCAAGGGTGGTTCTGGAGAGGGCATGGGACACCCCCCCCCCCCCCCCCCACACCAAAACTCAAACTCAAGCTAACTGCATTTTTTTTATTTGATTACATTTGATAAGGTTTTATTTTAACAGAGTGGCCCCATCAGAACACAAACTACCGTTTGTCAACATGCATTAAAATGAAAAATACATAAACCATAATACGAATCCAACAAGACAGGTAAAAACGAAAAGGGTAACAAACAGAATTAAAGGTTGAATTATCATTACATTTTATAGAGTAAATGAAAACCAGCGTTAGAGCACGTCTGATTATGATATTAATTTAACCCTAAAAAGGCCGGGCTACTTGAGTTCTTAGTACGGCCGGGGGGCGTTATTTTTTTATGCGGCACAGATTGGGGCTTTTTTTAAAAAAGGGTCTTGATTTACAGACTAATACTGGTCGTGTGCGTACTAGACAGTATAAGTAGTAGAGGTCTGTTTTTAATAGTGTTACATGTAATCCACTACCGCATGGAAAATCATTACATCAACAATTAAAATCAAATTGGAAATCTGAAGAGGAGGCAGCACGTCAATAAGGAGAACATCACAATAATTAGTCAATAAAACTTAACTAACTTAAACGAAGAGGAATGTTATCTAAACACATAGTTCGCGATGGATATACAAACTTCTTCGCAGCGCTAATGCGCTAGCGAACATGACTAGTCTCACGTACGTGCAGACACTATTCAGAAGGGAAAGAACGTACTTCCCATAGGTTTAACACGCGCCATGCCCCAATCTGTGCCGCATAAAAAAATAACGCGGCCGGGGGGGGGGGGGGGGCATTATGCCCCCCTTAAGATCTCGGCCGTGAAACGGCCGATCTCCGCGAAAATTTGCACGCATGTCAAGTGAAGTGTATAAAATACTATGATAATTTCAAATTTTTGAAAAATTCACTTATTTACATATTTATGGTAATTTATGCAAATAAGGTCACAAATCACATTTTTACCCATAAATCATACATTATTCATATTTAATCATTCTTTTTCACTACATATATTCATTAGAACATTTGGAATATTAATACAACAACAAATTTGGAAGAGCCAGCTTATCCCTTATGTTATCACTTGTTTTGATAATTTCTGATGTATTTCGTTGTTTTTTTAACTTAGGTATTTTATTGTTTTTGTTGTTTTAATTCATTTCTAACTACAATTAAACTATTTTGACTCCCAAAACAACCACCTAAACTTTAAAGGGATTCAGACCGCAAATGCCTTCAAAGTGCATGGTTATTGCTCTTATTCTTATCTATGACATTTATAGTGCCCTTTTAGAGCCTAAAATTGCTATGGAGGTAATTTTAGACTCCAAAATGTGTGAAATTTATCCAATACGATCATACCAATTCAGCTCCATTAAAAAAAAACACGGTGACCGTTAATTAATTATTTAATTAAAAATAACAATACACGAGCCGGCTCATTGTGGGTAATATAAGCAACACGAAAATGCCAACAAAAAAGCCAACATCGGCATCGGCTGAAATACGACGTAAAAGGCGTTATTTCGTTTTTTTTCAACGGTTTTTTCATATTTTTCAAAATATCTAATATTTGTGGTGGTACACAAGTATTATAAATCGTTATATTTCAGCCGTCTCTGAACCGATTTTGATCAAACAAAGATGATTTTGTCATTTAAATATTATGTTCTTTCAAATTTGACACTCAGTTTTTCATTATCTCACAAACAAATTATTTTGTGTAGCGCCCTCTGCAACAGAACTCAACTATCCCTTTAAACAAGACCCAATAACCAATGTTTTATCTATTTTTAGGAAAAATGACATCTCTATATGTTGTGTACACAAATCACGGAAATGAGCGATTTTCGGGCTGACATGCAAAAACAAGAGGTCACGTTACCTTCTAACTGTAGGTCCGTTTTTCAAAAAAAATCTTTTAAAAGTTGCGCAAGACTCGAAAGAAAAAAGTCAGCGAGCGACAGGGCGCCATACATATTCGTTCCCGAACAATCAGAAAAATCGTGGATGGGGGGGGGGGGCATAATGGCCCCCCGGCCTTATTGGGGTTAAGATGTGGCACAAATAGAAAAGGAATGGAAGAATCCCTAGCCCCTCACCTCCTAATTATTATTCTAGAACCTCGACTGGTGTTCATTTGCTTATGTATCACCAGGGAGAGTATACTCTCAGGTGTCTAATGATCAAGCGTGATGGCCGTCAAATTATTCCTGGAAGTGTTTTCCCCAATGCGAGTCTCTCCTCATATTCATCCATCTTTATTTCTTTCTCCTGAGAAAGGTTAGACGGTGTTGTTTCCAACTGTCCAAAAGACATACGGAAATTCCCAGTGTGTTGGAAATAAAAATGCGGATTTTGAGGGTTTGGACATCAAACAATTCAATTCATTGAAAGTTTATTCAACACTCTTCATGAAAACATCATGAGGGCAATGGCGGATTTAATGAGCCACAATCTGCACTTGCTTCCCTTTTTAAACCCCAGTGGCATATTTTAAGCCGTACGATATTACCTCTTGGACAATTACACGCCGGAAAATCCCCCCCCCCACCCCCAGAAACTTACCCTTAGGAAAATTACCACCTCCTTGTTCATTAAAAGGAAGTCCACCCTGATAATAATTTTTTTCGGAGGGTAATTATACTCGGGGGGGGGGGGGCTGATTGTCCTAGGGGGTAATTATACTCGGGGGGGGGGGGGCTGATTGTCCTAGGGGGTAATTATACTCGGGGGGGGGGGGGCTGATTGTCCTAGGGGGTAATTATACTCGGGGGGGGGGGGGCTGATTGTCCTAGGGGGTAATTATACTCGGGGGGGGCTGATTGTCCTAGGGGGTAATTAAACTCGGGGATGGGGGGCTGATTGTCCTAGGGGGTAATTATACTGGGGGGGGGGGCTGATTGTCCACAGGGGGGGGGGGGGGGGTTACTGTCCAAGGGGTAATTTTCCGGCGGGTAATTGTCCCGCTGGTGATTACCGGGGGAGGGGGTGATTGCCCAGGAAGTAATTGTCCTAGAACGATAGTGCCCTCCCCTTTTCTTTGAGGTGATTACAATTTTGTCGGAAGATTTGAGAGTTGAAAACTGGCAAACCTCATGTACATTTTTTTCAACTTCTCGGAGATATATTGTATGTTGAGACTATGTGCCATAGCCCCACCCCCCCCCCCTGCCTCCACATGCCTCCTCTTATAAAATCCCGGATTTATCGATAAAAAAGAAAACAAGTTAAGTATTGAATGAGCATATCGAATACAGTTATTCACATCTGGAAAAGAGGTGCAAAGACGCTTTAAAAAACTGGCTGAAAGTTTCAACAATATTAATCTTGTGATTGTCTATTAAAGTGATCTCTCTCTCTCTCTCTCTCTCTCTTTCTCTCAATCTCTCAATCTCTCAATCTCAAAATTAGAAGGGGGCCTAAGGTATTTAGCAAAGCGTAAATTGGCGTGGGGTCCATGGGCAGAGTAGCCTTTTGACAAGGCCTCATGACTCTGGCTAAGCGGCTGAGATGAGTCTAGATACCCGGGGTGAACACGCCAGCCACGAGAAGGGCTTCTCGCTCTGTCTTTCACTCGGGTTTTCGCGATTAGTCTCTTTTTAGTCGCTCGGCGTCTATCAGACATGTGGCCTTGTTTAAAGGCTAGGGGCAGAGCGGAAGCTAAGGTTTTGTTAAGGCGTTTAATTACGGTCAGATGAGCATTCAGGGGCCGTCTTAAGGCCCCTGATGAGGTCCATGGGGCGGAGACCCCGGTAGCTTAGGGGTTTTAGGCATTTATTTGTTACGGTCAGATGAGCATATTTTGATACCTTATTTGTGACACTGGCAGGTTAATTGGCATGGGGTCTAGGGGCGAAGCCCCAAGAAGCCCAGGGTTTTTAGGGCATTAAATAACGTTCAGATGAGCTCCGGGGGCCCGCCTAAGGGCTCTTGATGTGCATCCAGGGGCGGAGCCCCCGCAAGATCAGGTTTTTTAGGCATGTAATTACGGTCAGATGAGCATATTTTGATACCTCATTTGTGAAAGTGGTATAGGTCATTATTCTGTTTTTCTTTCTATTTATCTTTAACATACTCTTTAACAAGAAAGTGAGGTGAAAGGAAGGGGGGGGGGGGACTCCCTTGACATATAGGCTTCTTAATAATCATAATTTTAGCCTAACAGTAAATTAGGTATTATTTCATTTACCAATAAACGCATACAAAAGTATAATTTACCAAAAAAGAGAGAAATAATCCCAGAAAATCATGTCGTTTCAGCAACATTTTGTAACCCTCTGGTATTGAATTAGAAATAAACCACGTTTGAATTTTATTTGTGGGGGCAACCGCTCCCTCCCCCCTCATTAGTACGCCAGTGCTTTCTCTTTCTCTTATTTTATGAACATTTCTGTCAAGCGATTAGAGACATCGTAACCGTTTAAGCTCTATAAAGTTCCACAATAGAGGTGTCGTGGTCGAGTGGATACGTCGCCGGACTGTCGATCGCAAGGTCCGCGGTTCGAGTCCCGCCGCGGCACTAATGTCCTTTGGCAAGACCATTGATCTACATTTGCCACACTCAACCCAGGTGATGTGAATGGGTACCTGGCAGGAATTAATTCCTTGAAATGCTGGAGCGCTGTATACACGGCTGCTAGGCTAAAGCCAGGGTAATAATAAATGTGCCTAGGATTAGAATTGTCTAGATAGATGGCGCTATAGAAATGCCTATTATTATTATTATTATTATACGTATAACTATTTAAAGAAATAATACCTTCTGTATCAAAGATTTTGATTTTACATCGCCGTCAAGGAATCAATGGCTTATAACGAGTGAGTCATCTTCTTCTTCAAACAAGCTGTTTATCAACACAAGGACAATCTTCTCCAAAATATCTTTTATCATCACATCCGTTGTCCGCGCTTTTTTCCTGATACTTCGGCGCAAAAACATCGCCCACGTGACCTTACATACACATGCTGGTGATCGTGCTTTTTCGCTGGATCACAGCAAACGAAAATCAGAAAGAGCACGTGCCAAATATAAAAAGTATCTGCTTTCCGGGGGAAAAGAAACGAGTTCACTTCATAGCATGTGTCCAGGGGCCGTGTAACATATAAGAAAACAACATGCACAAGATCCGATCTGAAGTTATACAAAGGCCGAAAAAAAAATCCCATTTAGAATGGAAAACATCTTGACAGTTTTTCGTCTTCAGAAGATGGACTATTCGACAGAGAGAGCACGCTTCGGGCTCCGTAGTATCTATCGATAGTATATAGTCGATTTGTATCGGAAAATTTCGGGGAACCGAATGTGTTTTCCCAAATTTGACATTGTCAGAAGTTTTCAAGACCTAGGTAAAACGTTATAAAAACTATTATGTAATCAGTGAAATTTAATTGGGATATAACCCTTCATGGAAAGTTAACTTGTGTGGATGGAAAAAAGGAGAAATAGAGTAGTGAAGTGACATGAACAAAACTGGACAAAGAATTTCAAATGTTATGAATATGGAAATTGGAGGTTACTATAACAACAAAAAAAGGGAATTTCCCAGAATGACTTTTGTCACCATGCGAGTTATCGCATAGCGGAAACTATCCATTTTTTTTTTTTTACAAATATACCTTTCTCTTTCCGTTTAATTTTATGGGTACTGAAAAGTATATTTTCCTTCACGAGAATTGAGATAAAGATAATATTGGTACAGAACAGACAAAGTAGTGAAAGAAGCTTTGCTTCTTGAGAGATTAGCATTTCTGCCGGCAGTAGTGAAAACCTGAGGGAGTTTTCGCCATTACCAATTAAAACATAATATCTATATCCCGACCCAAGTTTTCATCATTACTGCGAATTAGGATTGGAAATACCAGCTGGGGTTTTCTTTTTTAATTACAAGATCAGCAGGGAAATCATTAATGTCTCTATTTTTTCGACAGGGTTAGTTGGCCCCGAATAATAATGTAGGACATTTTTAAGAGCGATGCTTTTCAGAGGATATTCTTTCTACGATTTTCTTCCAAAGTGACATTCAAAGAATAAAAACACTCTCAAATAATTGTTTTCGTCTTTCCCAAAACACAATCTTCCCTAAAACTCCAGGTTTAAACAATAATTTGTAAGTAAATTGATTAATGCCAAGTGTCAACCTCTTCATAATGCGAAAATTCCAATAATTTATTTTAGTAAATGAATGTATAAAAGTAATGTTATTTTGAATACGATTTTCCATTTCTAATGTCATGAATAGATTTATGCACTCTCGCAAACAATGCCTCCTGTTCATTTAAGCGTGAACACATACCACACAAAACTGTACCAAACGATTCGTAATATATAACACGCTTTCAACACATGTATGATACCCTTTCGTTCATAGCTGACTTTTAAAATTAATGACAATTTTCTGAGTGTAAACTTTTTTGTTGACTCACACTGTATAGTCGCTTCGCGACAGACAGCAGCTTCTTCTTCTTCTTCTTCTCCTTCTTCTTCTCCTGGAGGGAAAAATAATTATGGGAAAAAAAATAAAAATGAGTGATAATATATGTTTCTGTAAATGTTATCAGGGAATTGATTATTGTTTAGTACGTCAAAGAAGGCCCTGAAATGTCTTCCTGAGTAAATTATTTTCACTAGATATGGTTTAAAAAATATATACATATTTCCAATCTTGATGTATGTTATGATTCGGATTTAATTTTCAGAATCGTCTCCTATTTGATGTCGGCTTATCTCTGCCTATGTAATTGATTGACGTAAGCAATTAAGAACATACGACAACGCACGACAAGCTTCTGAATACTTCTCTCTCTCTCTCTCTCCCCCCCCCCCCTCTCTCTCTCTCTCTCTATCTCTCTCTCCCTTTCCGTCCCTCTTGTTCTCTCCATCTATCTCTCACGCTTCTCTCTCCCTATCTCTCTCTCTCCCTCTCGCCCCCCCCCCTCTCTCTCTCTCTCTCTCTCTCTCTCTCTCTCGTTATCTCTTTATCTTTCTATAATTATTTCTCTTTCAACAATAGCACGCCATTTATCTTTTAGAGCTTTTACCTTCTTCAAATGAGAAATCCCTGTCTGTCACCCCTTTTGTTCTTTATCTCTATTTACATCAGCATGAATCTCGTTTCCATTTTCAACATCATCACTATCATCAAATTCATTTTCATCATCAACATCATCACCACCACCATTTTTTAAATATATATAGTATGTTTTAATCATCGACCCCCCCCCCCCTTCACTTTCCCCAGGCTAACACGCTATCAAGCAATCACTTATTGTATTAAATAGCCCTTCTTCTTCTGCAACTTTCTTAATAAATATTTCTAGGTATTGATCAGTAAAATTTTGTTTCAATGTCATCATTTATTATTATTATATTTTATACACGTTCAAAAAAGTTGTTATATTTTGTATTTGTTGTATTGCTGAAATGTAATTTGATTTGTATGTTGCAGAAGAAAATAAATCAATTCAGAATCAGAATCATTTCTCTTTCTCTCTCTCTTTCTCTCTCTCTTCCTCTTCCTCTCCCTCTTCCATTTTCTGCACATCAGTTCTGCCTGTATTAAACACATCATATACGATTAGACAAATGCAATTATCAAGGAACTGTATTTCCTTTATTTCATTAGCTTCCATAATTATCATGACAAATTAATATCGGTAATAAACCATTTTCATCATACCAGTATTGTATACATGTAGTATGTATCTCGCATTGTAACACAAACAAGACACCAATAGTACATGAATCGTGTGCACGTATACTAATTTGTTTTGTCATGTTTGTGCATTTCATTTATGAAAATTAAATCATTTCATTTGACGGCTCGTGTCATAAATTCACGTTTTTCTGCTTCCAGCCATTGCCCTTTTAAGATAAAAGCACTTTTTCGAAACAAAATTAAACAAATATAGGCAATATAGTCAATCGTTTAATGCCTATGTTATCGAAATGCTTCAGCACATCAATGTTTCGGTATGCTCTGAAAAAATGTGGACCCCCATCCCTACCACAGAAAAATGAATAACGAGGATATCTTTTCTCTTCAATTAACACTTCAGTCTGCCCCTGTTCAGTGGCGTAATAGGCATAAACTTTGGGGGCGGGGGTAGAAAAAAAATCCGCATAAAAAAAAAAATCCGCATCAGAAAAAACATGGAAAAACACGTCTTTTCAGCAACATTTGTAAATCACTGGTATCGAATTAGAAATATACCACGTTTAAATTGTATTCAAAGCCCCTCCCCATACCCCACCCACCCATCAGAACGCCAGTGCCTACACTGTATGTTCACTTTAAGAAAAAAAAGTGGAAATTAATAAAGTTAAAAAGAGAAATGAGATAAGAAGAAATGGAGATGGTATAATTGGAACGTAAATTGAAGGGAAATCCAATCCAAATAGACAACTACTCTAAAAGAAAGCAAACAAATCAAAGAAGCAAACTGATGAAATTTCCAATTAAATCTTACTGAAGATGCATTTTTGAAAGTTGCTATGACTATACGTGTGAGCAATTCAAATTGGCTGAAGCGGTAATGTCAATGTGATGTAGTGCCGGACTACATTCCCATTTGTTCCAACATAAAAATGACATTTTATTTTTCCTTCTTCAAATATTAATGGCTCAGGCGGGTCTATTTCTTAGAGGACCCATACAGATATGCTCTCTGCAATATATTTTGAGTAGTGCCCAATGGGAGAAGGAACTTACGACACAAAATTAATGATATTTGTTGTACACGGCAAATGGGAGAGTTATCCACGTCCTACCTCACATTCCACTGTCCAAACTACCAATTTGAGATTCGCATAGTGATCTCATATTTCAAACATTCATAACTTACCTGGTCCGATTTATTTCAAATTTTGCCATTCTGTTTCTGATATTTTTCTGCTTTCATACAAATCAACTTATTACAAGGGTTGGATTGCCCTTTATTAAAAGACGATTGGACTTTTCCCCCACTCTACGACAATGATGAGAACTCTAATTGGCTTAGCTAGCACATACGAAATACTTATCCTATTCAGACAAGCAAGATTTCTTCATAGATATGTATCAAAATTGATATAAATATGTAATAGAAAAATATTTGATCTTGTGCTATTTACAGTAGATATTTTTTTTCCTGATACGACTTCAACCCATGTACAAATGTATTTACAGCACTATGTTCAAGTTATCTCCAGCTTCTAATTATACATTTTCAGCTACATCAATCAATCAAAATGATTTGCCTCAGATTCAAATACTTTTATTCACATTCAGCTAACCAAAGAGCATTTTTACGTAATAAAGTCATACAAAATATTTGTTTTCATCAAACAAACAAAATATAGACATGCATTTGAATATAAATGTCGGGAAGCCCCCCCCCCCCCCCCCCCCCCCAAAAAAAAAAAAAAAAAAAAAAAAAAAAAATCCCATATAGTACTATGAAAACAAATTTATTATTATTTTCAACATTTTATAAATGTAAAACTGTCATTGTTCTGGGGTGCATTTCCTTGAAAGTGCACATGTATGAATGAACACATTCATTTCGACAATCAAAGAAAAACACAAAAAGATGCTTCATCTTAACGAGTTTGCAATCCAATTAATCGGTTCTACAATACATGCTTCGGCAATGC
>JAVYIG010009360.1:0-79090 GCA_035222895.1 Strongylocentrotus droebachiensis | reverse complement strand
CCTGTTCGCGCCATCGGTTTATGTTTTTCATCTTTATTTATTGCGCAATGTTGAAAACGATTAAATCGCGTATATACTGTCATATAGCGCAATAAAAGAGTCATTTGAAGCATTTTTTACATTTGCAAATATCTTTCTTAAAAAGAATGCTATGGTCTCCCAAGTGTATCATTATAATGCGCTTGAGCTTCTCTACCTGTTCGCGCCATCGGTTTATGTTTATCATCTTTATTTATTGCGCATAGAATGCTATGGTCTTCTAAGTGGTATCATTATGATGCGCTTGATCTTCTCTACCTGTTCGCGCCATCGGTTTATGTTTCTCATCTTTATTTATTGCGCAATGTTGAAAACGATTAAATCGCGTATATACTGTCATATAGCGCAATAAAAGAGTCATTTGAAGCATTTTTTACATTTGCAAATATCTTTCTTAAAAAGAATGCTATGGTCTCCCAAGTGGTATCATTATAATGCGCTTGAGCTTCTCTACCTGTTCGCGCCATCGGTTTATGTTTATCATCTTTATTTATTGCGCATAGAATGCTATGGTCTTCTAAGTGGTATCATTATGATGCGCTTGATCTTCTCTACCTGTTCGCGCCATCGGTTTATGTTTTTCATCTTTATTTATTGCGCAATGTTGAAAACGATTAAATCGCGTATATACTGTCATATAGCGCAATAAAAGAGTCATTTGAAGCATTTTTTTACATTTGCAAATATCTTTCTTAAAAAGAATGCTGTGGTCTCCCAAGTGGTATCATTATAATGCGCTTGAGCTTCTCTACCTGTTCGCGCCATCGGTTTATGTTTATCATCTTTATTTATTGCGCATAGAATGCTATGGTCTTCTAAGTGGTATCATTATGTTGCGCTTGATCTTCTCTACCTGTTCGCGCCATCGGTTTATGTTTTTCATCTTTATTTATTGCGCATAGAATGCTATGGTCTTCTAAGTGGTATCATTATGATGCGCTTGATCTTCTCTACCTGTTCGCGCCATCGGTTTATGTTTTTCATCTTTATTTATTGCGCAATGTTGAAAACGATTAAATCGCGTATATACTGTCATATAGCGCAATAAAAGAGTCATTGAAGCATTTTTACATTTGCAAATATCTTTCTTAAAAAGAATGCTATGGTCTCCCAAGTGGTATCATTATAATGCGCTTGAGCTTCTCTACCTGTTCGCGCCATCGGTTTATGTTTATCATCTTTATTTATTGCGCATAGAATGCTATGGTCTTCTAAGTGGTATCATTATGTTGCGCTTGATCTTCTCTACCTGTTCGCGCCATCGGTGTATGTTTTTCATCTTTATTTATTGCGCAATGTTGAAAACGATTAAATCGCGTATATACTGTCATATAGCGCAATAAAAGAGTCATTTGAAGCATTTTTTACATTTGCAAATATCTTTCTTAAAAGAATGCTATGGTCTCCCAAGTGGTATCATTATAATGCGCTTGAGCTTCTCTACCTGTTCGCGCCATCGGTTTATGTTTATCATCTTTATTTATTGCGCATAGAATGCTATGGTCTTTAAGTGGTATCATTATGTTGCGCATGATCTTCTCTACCTGTTCGCGCCATCGGTTTATGTTTTTCATCTTTATTTATTGCGCATAGAATGCTATGGTCTTCTAAGTGGTATCATTATGATGCGCTTGATCTTCTCTACCTGTTCGCGCCATCGGTTTATGTTTTTCATCTTTATTTATTGCGCAATGTTGAAAACGATTAAATCGCGTATATACTGTCATAAAGCGCAATAAAAGAGTCATTTGAAGCATTTTTTACATTTGCAAATATCTTTCTTAAAAAGAATGCTATGGTCTCCCAAGTGGTATCATTATAATGCGCTTGAGCTTCTCTACCTGTTCGCGCCATCGGTTTATGTTTATCATCTTTATTTATTGCGCATAGAATGCTATGGTCTTCTAAGTGGTATCATTATGTTGCGCTTGATCTTCTCTACCTGTTCGCGCCATCGGTGTATGTTTTTCATCTTTATTTATTGCGCAATGTTGAAAACGATTAAATCACGTATATACTGTCATATAGCGCAATAAAAGAGTCATTTGAAGCATTTTTTACATTTGCAAATATCTTTCTTAAAAAGAATGCTATGGTCTCCCAAGTGGTATCATTATAATGCGCTTGAGCTTCTCTACCTGTTCGCGCCATCGGTTTATGTTTATCATCTTTATTTATTGCGCATAGAATGCTATGGTCTTTTAAGTGGTATCATTATGTTGCGCTTGATCTTCTCTACCTGTTCGCGCCATCGGTTTATGTTTTTCATCTTTATTTATTGCGCATAGAATGCTATGGTCTTCTAAGTGGTATCATTATGATGCGCTTGATCTTCTCTACCTGTTCGCGCCATCGGTTTATGTTTTTCATCTTTATTTATTGCGCAATGTTGAAAACGATTAAATCGCGTATATACTGTCATATAGCGCAATAAAAGAGTCATTTGAAGCATTTTTTACATTTGCAAATATCTTTCTTAAAAAGAATGCTGTGGTCTCCCAAGTGGTATCATTATAATGCGCTTGAGCTTCTCTACCTGTTCGCGCCATCGGTTTATGTTTATCATCTTTATTTATTGCGCATAGAATGCTATGGTCTTCTAAGTGGTATCATTATGATGCGCTTGATCTTCTCTACCTGTTCGCGCCATCGGTTTATGTTTTTCATCTTTATTTATTGCGCATAGAATGCTATGGTCTTCTAAGTGGTATCATTATGATGCGCTTGATCTTCTCTACCTGTTCGCGCCATCGGTTTATGTTTTTCATCTTATTTATTAAGCAATGTTGAAAACGATTAAATCGCGTATATACTGTCATATAGCGCAATAAAAGAGTCATTTGAAGCATTTTTTACATTTGCAAATATCTTTCTTAAAAAGAATGCTATGGTCTCCCAAGTGGTATCATTATAATGCGCTTGAGCTTCTCTACCTGTTCGCGCCATCGGTTTATGTTTATCATCTTTATTTATTGCGCATAGAATGCTATGGTCTTCTAAGTGGTATCATTATGTTGCGCTTGATCTTCTCTACCTGTTCGCGCCATCGGTTTATGTTTTTCATCTTTATTTATTGCGCATAGAATGCTATGGTCTTCTAAGTGGTATCATTATGATGCGCTTGATCTTCTCTACCTGTTCGCGCCATCGGTTTATGTTTTTCATCTTTATTTATTGCGCAATGTTGAAAACGATTAAATCGCGTATATACTGTCATATAGCGCAATAAAAGAGTCATTTGAAGCATTTTTTACATTTGCAAATATCTTTCTTAAAAGAATGCTATGGTCTCCCAAGTGGTATCATTATACTGCGCTTGAGCTTCTCTACCTGTTCGCGCCATCGGTTTATGTTTATCATCTTTATTTATTGCGCATAGAATGCTATGGTCTTCTAAGTGGTATCATTATGATGCGCTTGATCTTCTCTACCTGTTCGCGCCATCGGTTTATGTTTCTCATCTTTATTTATTGCGCAATGTTGAAAACGATTAAATCGCGTATATACTGTCATATAGCGCAATAAAAGAGTCATTTGAAGCATTTTTTACATTTGCAAATATCTTTCTTAAAAAGAATGCTATGGTCTCCCAAGTGGTATCATTATAATGCGCTTGAGCTTCTCTACCTGTTCGCGCCATCGGTTTATGTTTATCATCTTTATTTATTGCGCATAGAATGCTATGGTCTTCTAAGTGGTATCATTATGATGCGCTTGATCTTCTCTACCTGTTCGCGCCATCGGTTTATGTTTTTCATCTTTATTTATTGCGCAATGTTGAAAACGATTAAATCGCGTATATACTGTCATATAGCGCAATAAAAGAGTCATTTGAAGCATTTTTTACATTTGCAAATATCTTTCTTAAAAAGAATGCTGTGGTCTCCCAAGTGGTATCATTATAATGCGCTTGAGCTTCTCTACCTGTTCGCGCCATCGGTTTATGTTTATCATCTTTATTTATTGCGCATAGAATGCTATGGTCTTCTAAGTGGTATCATTATGTTGCGCTTGATCTTCTCTACCTGTTCGCGCCATCGGTTTATGTTTTTCATCTTTATTTATTGCGCATAGAATGCTATGGTCTTCTAAGTGGTATCATTATGATGCGCTTGATCTTCTCTACCTGTTCGCGCCATCGGTTTATGTTTTTCATCTTTATTTATTGCGCAATGTTGAAAACGATTAAATCGCGTATATACTGTCATATAGCGCAATAAAAGAGTCATTTGAAGCATTTTTTACATTTGCAAATATCTTTCTTAAAAAGAATGCTATGGTCTCCCAAGTGGTATCATTATAATGCGCTTGAGCTTCTCTACCTGTTCGCGCCATCGGTTTATGTTTATCATCTTTATTTATTGCGCATAGAATGCTATGGTCTTCTAAGTGGTATCATTATGTTGCGCTTGATCTTCTCTACCTGTTCGCGCCATCGGTGTATGTTTTTCATCTTTATTTATTGCGCAATGTTGAAAACGATTAAATCGCGTATATACTGTCATATAGCGCAATAAAAGAGTCATTTGAAGCATTTTTTACATTTGCAAATATCTTTCTTAAAAAGAATGCTATGGTCTCCCAAGTGGTATCATTATAATGCGCTTGAGCTTCTCTACCTGTTCGCGCCATCGGTTTATGTTTATCATCTTTATTTATTGCGCATAGAATGCTATGGTCTTTTAAGTGGTATCATTATGTTGCGCTTGATCTTCTCTACCTGTTCGCGCCATCGGTTTATGTTTTTCATCTTTATTTATTGCGCATAGAATGCTATGGTCTTCTAAGTGGTATCATTATGATGCGCTTGATCTTCTCTACCTGTTCGCGCCATCGGTTTATGTTTTTCATCTTTATTTATTGCGCAATGTTGAAAACGATTAAATCGCGTATATACTGTCATATAGCGCAATAAAAGAGTCATTTGAAGCATTTTTTACATTTGCAAATATCTTTCTTAAAAGAATGCTGTGGTCTCCCAAGTGGTATCATTATAATGCGCTTGAGCTTCTCTACCTGTTCGCGCCATCGGTTTATGTTTATCATCTTTATTTATTGCGCATAGAATGCTATGGTCTTCTAAGTGGTATCATTATGATGCGCTTGATCTTCTCTACCTGTTCGCGCCATCGGTTTATGTTTTTCATCTTTATTTATTGCGCATAGAATGCTATGGTCTTCTAAGTGGTATCATTATGATGCGCTTGATCTTCTCTACCTGTTCGCGCCATCGGTTTATGTTTTTCATCTTTATTTATTGCGCAATGTTGAAAACGATTAAATCGCGTATATACTGTCATATAGCGCAATAAAAGAGTCATTTGAAGCATTTTTTACATTTGCAAATATCTTTCTTAAAAAGAATGCTATGGTCTCCCAAGTGGTATCATTATAATGCGCTTGAGCTTCTCTACCTGTTCGCGCCATCGGTTTATGTTTATCATCTTTATTTATTGCGCATAGAATGCTATGGTCTTTTAAGTGGTATCATTATGTTGCGCTTGATCTTCTCTACCTGTTCGCGCCATCGGTTTATGTTTTTCATCTTTATTTATTGCGCATAGAATGCTATGGTCTTCTAAGTGGTATCATTATGATGCGCTTGATCTTCTCTACCTGTTCGCGCCATCGGTTTATGTTTTTCATCTTTATTTATTGCGCAATGTTGAAAACGATTAAATCGCGTATATACTGTCATATAGCGCAATAAAAGAGTCATTTGAAGCATTTTTTACATTTGCAAATATCTTTCTTAAAAAGAATGCTATGGTCTCCCAAGTGGTATCATTATAATGCGCTTGAGCTTCTCTACCTGTTCGCGCCATCGGTTTATGTTTATCATCTTTATTTATTGCGCATAGAATGCTATGGACTTCTAAGTGGTATCATTATGTTGCGCTTGATCTTCTCTACCTGTTCGCGCCATCGGTTTATGTTTTTCATCTTTATTTATTGCGCATAGAATGCTATGGTCTTCTAAGTGGTATCATTATGTTGCGCTTGATCTTCTCTACCTGTTCGCGCCATCGGTTTATGTTTTTCATCTTTATTTATTGCGCAATGTTGAAAACGATTAAATCGCGTATATACTGTCATATAGCGCAATAAAAGAGCCATTTGAAGCATTTTTTACATTTGCAAATATCTTTCTTAAAAAGAATGCTATGGTCTCCCAAGTGGTATCATTATAATGCGCTTGAGCTTCTCTACCTGTTCGCGCCATCGGTTTATGTTTATCATCTTTATTTATTGCGCATAGAATGCTATGGTCTTCTAAGTGGTATCATTATGTTGCGCTTGATCTTCTCTACCTGTTCGCGCCATCGGTTTATGTTTTTCATCTTTATTTATTGCGCATAGAATGCTATGGTCTTCTAAGTGGTATCATTATGATGCGCTTGATCTTCTCTACCTGTTCGCGCCATCGGTTTATGTTTTTCATCTTTATTTATTGCGCAATGTTGAAAACGATTAAATCGCGTATATACTGTCATATAGCGCAATAAAAGAGTCATTTGAAGCATTTTTTACATTTGCAAATATCTTTCTTAAAAAGAATGCTATGGTCTCCCAAGTGGTATCATTATAATGCGCTTGAGCTTCTCTACCTGTTCGCGCCATCGGTTTATGTTTATCATCTTTATTTATTGCGCATAGAATGCTATGGTCTTCTAAGTGGTATCATTATGATGCGCTTGATCTTCTCTACCTGTTCGCGCCATCGGTTTATGTTTCTCATCTTTATTTATTGCGCAATGTTGAAAACGATTAAATCGCGTATATACTGTCATATAGCGCAATAAAAGAGTCATTTGAAGCATTTTTTACATTTGCAAATATCTTTCTTAAAAAGAATGCTATGGTCTCCCAAGTGGTATCATTATAATGCGCTTGAGCTTCTCTACCTGTTCGCGCCATCGGTTTATGTTTATCATCTTTATTTATTGCGCATAGAATGCTATGGTCTTCTAAGTGGTATCATTATGATGCGCTTGATCTTCTCTACCTGTTCGCGCCATCGGTTTATGTTTTTCATCTTTATTTATTGCGCAATGTTGAAAACGATTAAATCGCGTATATACTGTCATATAGCGCAATAAAAGAGTCATTTGAAGCATTTTTTACATTTGCAAATATCTTTCTTAAAAAGAATGCTGTGGTCTCCCAAGTGGTATCATTATAATGCGCTTGAGCTTCTCTACCTGTTCGCGCCATCGGTTTATGTTTATCATCTTTATTTATTGCGCATAGAATGCTATGGTCTTCTAAGTGGTATCATTATGTTGCGCTTGATCTTCTCTACCTGTTCGCGCCATCGGTTTATGTTTTTCATCTTTATTTATTGCGCATAGAATGCTATGGTCTTCTAAGTGGTATCATTATGATGCGCTTGATCTTCTCTACCTGTTCGCGCCATCGGTTTATGTTTTTCATCTTTATTTATTGCGCAATGTTGAAAACGATTAAATCGCGTATATACTGTCATATAGCGCAATAAAAGAGTCATTTGAAGCATTTTTTACATTTGCAAATATCTTTCTTAAAAAGAATGCTATGGTCTCCCAAGTGGTATCATTATAATGCGCTTGAGCTTCTCTACCTGTTCGCGCCATCGGTTTATGTTTATCATCTTTATTTATTGCGCATAGAATGCTATGGTCTTCTAAGTGGTATCATTATGTTGCGCTTGATCTTCTCTACCTGTTCGCGCCATCGGTGTATGTTTTTCATCTTTATTTATTGCGCAATGTTGAAAACGATTAAATCACGTATATACTGTCATATAGCGCAATAAAAGAGTCATTTGAAGCATTTTTTACATTTGCAAATATCTTTCTTAAAAAGAATGCTATGGTCTCCCAAGTGGTATCATTATAATGCGCTTGAGCTTCTCTACCTGTTCGCGCCATCGGTTTATGTTTATCATCTTTATTTATTGCGCATAGAATGCTATGGTCTTTTAAGTGGTATCATTATGTTGCGCTTGATCTTCTCTACCTGTTTCGCGCCATCGGTTTATGTTTTTCATCTTTATTTATTGCGCATAGAATGCTATGGTCTTCTAAGTGGTATCATTATGATGCGCTTGATCTTCTCTACCTGTTCGCGCCATCGGTTTATGTTTTTCATCTTTATTTATTGCGCAATGTTGAAAACGATTAAATCGCGTATATACTGTCATATAGCGCAATAAAAGAGTCATTTGAAGCATTTTTTACATTTGCAAATATCTTTCTTAAAAAGAATGCTGTGGTCTCCCAAGTGGTATCATTATAATGCGCTTGAGCTTCTCTACCTGTTCGCGCCATCGGTTTATGTTTATCATCTTTATTTATTGCGCATAGAATGCTATGGTCTTCTAAGTGGTATCATTATGATGCGCTTGATCTTCTCTACCTGTTCGCGCCATCGGTTTATGTTTTTCATCTTTATTTATTGCGCATAGAATGCTATGGTCTTCTAAGTGGTATCATTATGATGCGCTTGATCTTCTCTACCTGTTCGCGCCATCGGTTTATGTTTTTCATCTTTATTTATTGCGCAATGTTGAAAACGATTAAATCGCGTATATACTGTCATATAGCGCAATAAAAGAGTCATTTGAAGCATTTTTTACATTTGCAAATATCTTTCTTAAAAAGAATGCTATGGTCTCCCAAGTGGTATCATTATAATGCGCTTGAGCTTCTCTACCTGTTCGCGCCATCGGTTTATGTTTATCATCTTTATTTATTGCGCATAGAATGCTATGGTCTTCTAAGTGGTATCATTATGTTGCGCTTGATCTTCTCTACCTGTTCGCGCCATCGGTTTATGTTTTTCATCTTTATTTATTGCGCATAGAATGCTATGGTCTTCTAAGTGGTATCATTATGATGCGCTTGATCTTCTCTACCTGTTCGCGCCATCGGTTTATGTTTTTCATCTTTATTTATTGCGCAATGTTGAAAACGATTAAATCGCGTATATACTGTCATATAGCGCAATAAAAGAGTCATTTGAAGCATTTTTTACATTTGCAAATATCTTTCTTAAAAAGAATGCTATGGTCTCCCAAGTGGTATCATTATAATGCGCTTGAGCTTCTCTACCTGTTCGCGCCATCGGTTTATGTTTATCATCTTTATTTATTGCGCATAGAATGCTATGGTCTTCTAAGTGGTATCATTATGATGCGCTTGATCTTCTCTACCTGTTCGCGCCATCGGTTTATGTTTCTCATCTTTATTTATTGCGCAATGTTGAAAACGATTAAATCGCGTATATACTGTCATATAGCGCAATAAAAGAGTCATTTGAAGCATTTTTTACATTTGCAAATATCTTTCTTAAAAAGAATGCTATGGTCTCCCAAGTGGTATCATTATAATGCGCTTGAGCTTCTCTACCTGTTCGCGCCATCGGTTTATGTTTATCATCTTTATTTATTGCGCATAGAATGCTATGGTCTTCTAAGTGGTATCATTATGATGCGCTTGATCTTCTCTACCTGTTCGCGCCATCGGTTTATGTTTTTCATCTTTATTTATTGCGCAATGTTGAAAACGATTAAATCGCGTATATACTGTCATATAGCGCAATAAAAGAGTCATTTGAAGCATTTTTTACATTTGCAAATATCTTTCTTAAAAAGAATGCTGTGGTCTCCCAAGTGGTATCATTATAATGCGCTTGAGCTTCTCTACCTGTTCGCGCCATCGGTTTATGTTTATCATCTTTATTTATTGCGCATAGAATGCTATGGTCTTCTAAGTGGTATCATTATGTTGCGCTTGATCTTCTCTACCTGTTCGCGCCATCGGTTTATGTTTTTCATCTTTATTTATTGCGCATAGAATGCTATGGTCTTCTAAGTGGTATCATTATGATGCGCTTGATCTTCTCTACCTGTTCGCGCCATCGGTTTATGTTTTTCATCTTTATTTATTGCGCAATGTTGAAAACGATTAAATCGCGTATATACTGTCATATAGCGCAATAAAAGAGTCATTTGAAGCATTTTTTACATTTGCAAATATCTTTCTTAAAAAGAATGCTATGGTCTCCCAAGTGGTATCATTATAATGCGCTTGAGCTTCTCTACCTGTTCGCGCCATCGGTTTATGTTTATCATCTTTATTTATTGCGCATAGAATGCTATGGTCTTCTAAGTGGTATCATTATGTTGCGCTTGATCTTCTCTACCTGTTCGCGCCATCGGTGTATGTTTTTCATCTTTATTTATTGCGCAATGTTGAAAACGATTAAATCGCGTATATACTGTCATATAGCGCAATAAAAGAGTCATTTGAAGCATTTTTTACATTTGCAAATATCTTTCTTAAAAAGAATGCTATGGTCTCCCAAGTGGTATCATTATAATGCGCTTGAGCTTCTCTACCTGTTCGCGCCATCGGTTTATGTTTATCATCTTTATTTATTGCGCATAGAATGCTATGGTCTTTTAAGTGGTATCATTATGTTGCGCTTGATCTTCTCTACCTGTTCGCGCCATCGGTTTATGTTTTTCATCTTTATTTATTGCGCATAGAATGCTATGGTCTTCTAAGTGGTATCATTATGATGCGCTTGATCTTCTCTACCTGTTCGCGCCATCGGTTTATGTTTTTCATCTTTATTTATTGCGCAATGTTGAAAACGATTAAATCGCGTATATACTGTCATATAGCGCAATAAAAGAGTCATTTGAAGCATTTTTTACATTTGCAAATATCTTTCTTAAAAAGAATGCTATGGTCTCCCAAGTGGTATCATTATAATGCGCTTGAGCTTCTCTACCTGTTCGCGCCATCGGTTTATGTTTATCATCTTTATTTATTGCGCATAGAATGCTATGGACTTCTAAGTGGTATCATTATGTTGCGCTTGATCTTCTCTACCTGTTCGCGCCATCGGTTTATGTTTATCATCTTTATTTATTGCGCATAGAATGCTATGGACTTCTAAGTGGTATCATTATGTTGCGCTTGATCTTCTCTACCTGTTCGCGCCATCGGTGTATGTTTTTCATCTTTATTTATTGCGCAATGTTGAAAACGATTAAATCACGTATATACTGTCATATAGCGCAATAAAAGAGTCATTTGAAGCATTTTTTACATTTGCAAATATCTTTCTTAAAAAGAATGCTATGGTCTCCCAAGTGGTATCATTATAATGCGCTTGAGCTTCTCTACCTGTTCGCGCCATCGGTTTATGTTTATCATCTTTATTTATTGCGCATAGAATGCTATGGTCTTTTAAGTGGTATCATTATGTTGCGCTTGATCTTCTCTACCTGTTCGCGCCATCGGTTTATGTTTTTCATCTTTATTTATTGCGCATAGAATGCTATGGTCTTCTAAGTGGTATCATTATGATGCGCTTGATCTTCTCTACCTGTTCGCGCCATCGGTTTATGTTTTTCATCTTTATTTATTGCGCAATGTTGAAAACGATTAAATCGCGTATATACTGTCATATAGCGCAATAAAAGAGTCATTTGAAGCATTTTTTACATTTGCAAATATCTTTCTTAAAAAGAATGCTGTGGTCTCCCAAGTGGTATCATTATAATGCGCTTGAGCTTCTCTACCTGTTCGCGCCATCGGTTTATGTTTATCATCTTTATTTATTGCGCATAGAATGCTATGGTCTTCTAAGTGGTATCATTATGATGCGCTTGATCTTCTCTACCTGTTCGCGCCATCGGTTTATGTTTTTCATCTTTATTTATTGCGCATAGAATGCTATGGTCTTCTAAGTGGTATCATTATGATGCGCTTGATCTTCTCTACCTGTTCGCGCCATCGGTTTATGTTTTTCATCTTTATTTATTGCGCAATGTTGAAAACGATTAAATCGCGTATATACTGTCATATAGCGCAATAAAAGAGTCATTTGAAGCATTTTTTACATTTGCAAATATCTTTCTTAAAAAGAATGCTATGGTCTCCCAAGTGGTATCATTATAATGCGCTTGAGCTTCTCTACCTGTTCGCGCCATCGGTTTATGTTTATCATCTTTATTTATTGCGCATAGAATGCTATGGTCTTCTAAGTGGTATCATTATGTTGCGCTTGATCTTCTCTACCTGTTCGCGCCATCGGTTTATGTTTTTCATCTTTATTTATTGCGCATAGAATGCTATGGTCTTCTAAGTGGTATCATTATGATGCGCTTGATCTTCTCTACCTGTTCGCGCCATCGGTTTATGTTTTTCATCTTTATTTATTGCGCAATGTTGAAAACGATTAAATCGCGTATATACTGTCATATAGCGCAATAAAAGAGTCATTTGAAGCATTTTTTACATTTGCAAATATCTTTCTTAAAAAGAATGCTATGGTCTCCCAAGTGGTATCATTATAATGCGCTTGAGCTTCTCTACCTGTTCGCGCCATCGGTTTATGTTTTTCATCTTTATTTATTGCGCATAGAATGCTATGGTCTTCTAAGTGGTATCATTATGATGCGCTTGATCTTCTCTACCTGTTCGCGCCATCGGTTTATGTTTTTCATCTTTATTTATTGCGCAATGTTGAAAACGATTAAATCGCGTATATACTGTCATATAGCGCAATAAAAGAGTCATTTGAAGCATTTTTTACATTTGCAAATATCTTTCTTAAAAAGAATGCTATGGTCTCCCAAGTGGTATCATTATAATGCGCTTGAGCTTCTCTACCTGTTCGCGCCATCGGTTTATGTTTATCATCTTTATTTATTGCGCATAGAATGCTATGGTCTTCTAAGTGGTATCATTATGATGCGCTTGATCTTCTCTACCTGTTCGCGCCATCGGTTTATGTTTCTCATCTTTATTTATTGCGCAATGTTGAAAACGATTAAATCGCGTATATACTGTCATATAGCGCAATAAAAGAGTCATTTGAAGCATTTTTTACATTTGCAAATATCTTTCTTAAAAAGAATGCTATGGTCTCCCAAGTGGTATCATTATAATGCGCTTGAGCTTCTCTACCTGTTCGCGCCATCGGTTTATGTTTATCATCTTTATTTATTGCGCATAGAATGCTATGGTCTTCTAAGTGGTATCATTATGATGCGCTTGATCTTCTCTACCTGTTCGCGCCATCGGTTTATGTTTTTCATCTTTATTTATTGCGCAATGTTGAAAACGATTAAATCGCGTATATACTGTCATATAGCGCAATAAAAGAGTCATTTGAAGCATTTTTTACATTTGCAAATATCTTTCTTAAAAAGAATGCTGTGGTCTCCCAAGTGGTATCATTATAATGCGCTTGAGCTTCTCTACCTGTTCGCGCCATCGGTTTATGTTTATCATCTTTATTTATTGCGCATAGAATGCTATGGTCTTCTAAGTGGTATCATTATGTTGCGCTTGATCTTCTCTACCTGTTCGCGCCATCGGTTTATGTTTTTCATCTTTATTTATTGCGCATAGAATGCTATGGTCTTCTAAGTGGTATCATTATGATGCGCTTGATCTTCTCTACCTGTTCGCGCCATCGGTTTATGTTTTTCATCTTTATTTATTGCGCAATGTTGAAAACGATTAAATCGCGTATATACTGTCATATAGCGCAATAAAAGAGTCATTTGAAGCATTTTTTACATTTGCAAATATCTTTCTTAAAAAGAATGCTATGGTCTCCCAAGTGGTATCATTATAATGCGCTTGAGCTTCTCTACCTGTTCGCGCCATCGGTTTATGTTTATCATCTTTATTTATTGCGCATAGAATGCTATGGTCTTCTAAGTGGTATCATTATGTTGCGCTTGATCTTCTCTACCTGTTCGCGCCATCGGTGTATGTTTTTCATCTTTATTTATTGCGCAATGTTGAAAACGATTAAATCGCGTATATACTGTCATATAGCGCAATAAAAGAGTCATTTGAAGCATTTTTTACATTTGCAAATATCTTTCTTAAAAAGAATGCTATGGTCTCCCAAGTGGTATCATTATAATGCGCTTGAGCTTCTCTACCTGTTCGCGCCATCGGTTTATGTTTATCATCTTTATTTATTGCGCATAGAATGCTATGGACTTCTAAGTGGTATCATTATGTTGCGCTTGATCTTCTCTACCTGTTCGCGCCATCGGTTTATGTTTATCATCTTTATTTATTGCGCATAGAATGCTATGGACTTCTAAGTGGTATCATTATGTTGCGCTTGATCTTCTCTACCTGTTCGCGCCATCGGTGTATGTTTTTCATCTTTATTTATTGCGCAATGTTGAAAACGATTAAATCACGTATATACTGTCATATAGCGCAATAAAAGAGTCATTTGAAGCATTTTTTACATTTGCAAATATCTTTCTTAAAAAGAATGCTATGGTCTCCCAAGTGGTATCATTATAATGCGCTTGAGCTTCTCTACCTGTTCGCGCCATCGGTTTATGTTTATCATCTTTATTTATTGCGCATAGAATGCTATGGTCTTTTAAGTGGTATCATTATGTTGCGCTTGATCTTCTCTACCTGTTCGCGCCATCGGTTTATGTTTTTCATCTTTATTTATTGCGCATAGAATGCTATGGTCTTCTAAGTGGTATCATTATGATGCGCTTGATCTTCTCTACCTGTTCGCGCCATCGGTTTATGTTTTTCATCTTTATTTATTGCGCAATGTTGAAAACGATTAAATCGCGTATATACTGTCATATAGCGCAATAAAAGAGTCATTTGAAGCATTTTTTACATTTGCAAATATCTTTCTTAAAAAGAATGCTGTGGTCTCCCAAGTGGTATCATTATAATGCGCTTGAGCTTCTCTACCTGTTCGCGCCATCGGTTTATGTTTATCATCTTTATTTATTGCGCATAGAATGCTATGGTCTTCTAAGTGGTATCATTATGATGCGCTTGATCTTCTCTACCTGTTCGCGCCATCGGTTTATGTTTTTCATCTTTATTTATTGCGCATAGAATGCTATGGTCTTCTAAGTGGTATCATTATGATGCGCTTGATCTTCTCTACCTGTTCGCGCCATCGGTTTATGTTTTTCATCTTTATTTATTGCGCAATGTTGAAAACGATTAAATCGCGTATATACTGTCATATAGCGCAATAAAAGAGTCATTTGAAGCATTTTTTACATTTGCAAATATCTTTCTTAAAAAGAATGCTATGGTCTCCCAAGTGGTATCATTATAATGCGCTTGAGCTTCTCTACCTGTTCGCGCCATCGGTTTATGTTTATCATCTTTATTTATTGCGCATAGAATGCTATGGTCTTCTAAGTGGTATCATTATGTTGCGCTTGATCTTCTCTACCTGTTCGCGCCATCGGTTTATGTTTTTCATCTTTATTTATTGCGCATAGAATGCTATGGTCTTCTAAGTGGTATCATTATGATGCGCTTGATCTTCTCTACCTGTTCGCGCCATCGGTTTATGTTTTTCATCTTTATTTATTGCGCAATGTTGAAAACGATTAAATCGCGTATATACTGTCATATAGCGCAATAAAAGAGTCATTTGAAGCATTTTTTACATTTGCAAATATCTTTCTTAAAAAGAATGCTATGGTCTCCCAAGTGGTATCATTATAATGCGCTTGAGCTTCTCTACCTGTTCGCGCCATCGGTTTATGTTTATCATCTTTATTTATTGCGCATAGAATGCTATGGTCTTCTAAGTGGTATCATTATGATGCGCTTGATCTTCTCTACCTGTTCGCGCCATCGGTTTATGTTTCTCATCTTTATTTATTGCGCAATGTTGAAAACGATTAAATCGCGTATATACTGTCATATAGCGCAATAAAAGAGTCATTTGAAGCATTTTTTACATTTGCAAATATCTTTCTTAAAAAGAATGCTATGGTCTCCCAAGTGGTATCATTATAATGCGCTTGAGCTTCTCTACCTGTTCGCGCCATCGGTTTATGTTTATCATCTTTATTTATTGCGCATAGAATGCTATGGTCTTCTAAGTGGTATCATTATGATGCGCTTGATCTTCTCTACCTGTTCGCGCCATCGGTTTATGTTTCTCATCTTTATTTATTGCGCAATGTTGAAAACGATTAAATCGCGTATATACTGTCATATAGCGCAATAAAAGAGTCATTTGAAGCATTTTTTACATTTGCAAATATCTTTCTTAAAAAGAATGCTATGGTCTCCCAAGTGGTATCATTATAATGCGCTTGAGCTTCTCTACCTGTTCGCGCCATCGGTTTATGTTTATCATCTTTATTTATTGCGCATAGAATGCTATGGTCTTCTAAGTGGTATCATTATGATGCGCTTGATCTTCTCTACCTGTTCGCGCCATCGGTTTATGTTTTTCATCTTTATTTATTGCGCAATGTTGAAAACGATTAAATCGCGTATATACTGTCATATAGCGCAATAAAAGAGTCATTTGAAGCATTTTTTACATTTGCAAATATCTTTCTTAAAAAGAATGCTGTGGTCTCCCAAGTGGTATCATTATAATGCGCTTGAGCTTCTCTACCTGTTCGCGCCATCGGTTTATGTTTATCATCTTTATTTATTGCGCATAGAATGCTATGGTCTTCTAAGTGGTATCATTATGTTGCGCTTGATCTTCTCTACCTGTTCGCGCCATCGGTTTATGTTTTTCATCTTTATTTATTGCGCATAGAATGCTATGGTCTTCTAAGTGGTATCATTATGATGCGCTTGATCTTCTCTACCTGTTCGCGCCATCGGTTTATGTTTTTCATCTTTATTTATTGCGCAATGTTGAAAACGATTAAATCGCGTATATACTGTCATATAGCGCAATAAAAGAGTCATTTGAAGCATTTTTTACATTTGCAAATATCTTTCTTAAAAAGAATGCTATGGTCTCCCAAGTGGTATCATTATAATGCGCTTGAGCTTCTCTACCTGTTCGCGCCATCGGTTTATGTTTATCATCTTTATTTATTGCGCATAGAATGCTATGGTCTTCTAAGTGGTATCATTATGTTGCGCTTGATCTTCTCTACCTGTTCGCGCCATCGGTGTATGTTTTTCATCTTTATTTATTGCGCAATGTTGAAAACGATTAAATCGCGTATATACTGTCATATAGCGCAATAAAAGAGTCATTTGAAGCATTTTTTACATTTGCAAATATCTTTCTTAAAAAGAATGCTATGGTCTCCCAAGTGGTATCATTATAATGCGCTTGAGCTTCTCTACCTGTTCGCGCCATCGGTTTATGTTTATCATCTTTATTTATTGCGCATAGAATGCTATGGTCTTTTAAGTGGTATCATTATGTTGCGCTTGATCTTCTCTACCTGTTCGCGCCATCGGTTTATGTTTTTCATCTTTATTTATTGCGCATAGAATGCTATGGTCTTCTAAGTGGTATCATTATGATGCGCTTGATCTTCTCTACCTGTTCGCGCCATCGGTTTATGTTTTTCATCTTTATTTATTGCGCAATGTTGAAAACGATTAAATCGCGTATATACTGTCATATAGCGCAATAAAAGAGTCATTTGAAGCATTTTTTACATTTGCAAATATCTTTCTTAAAAAGAATGCTATGGTCTCCCAAGTGGTATCATTATAATGCGCTTGAGCTTCTCTACCTGTTCGCGCCATCGGTTTATGTTTATCATCTTTATTTATTGCGCATAGAATGCTATGGACTTCTAAGTGGTATCATTATGTTGCGCTTGATCTTCTCTACCTGTTCGCGCCATCGGTTTATGTTTTTCATCTTTATTTATTGCGCATAGAATGCTATGGTCTTCTAAGTGGTATCATTATGTTGCGCTTGATCTTCTCTACCTGTTCGCGCCATCGGTTTATGTTTTTCATCTTTATTTATTGCGCAATGTTGAAAACGATTAAATCGCGTATATACTGTCATATAGCGCAATAAAAGAGCCATTTGAAGCATTTTTTACATTTGCAAATATCTTTCTTAAAAAGAATGCTATGGTCTCCCAAGTGGTATCATTATAATGCGCTTGAGCTTCTCTACCTGTTCGCGCCATCGGTTTATGTTTATCATCTTTATTTATTGCGCATAGAATGCTATGGTCTTCTAAGTGGTATCATTATGTTGCGCTTGATCTTCTCTACCTGTTCGCGCCATCGGTTTATGTTTTTCATCTTTATTTATTGCGCATAGAATGCTATGGTCTTCTAAGTGGTATCATTATGATGCGCTTGATCTTCTCTACCTGTTCGCGCCATCGGTTTATGTTTTTCATCTTTATTTATTGCGCAATGTTGAAAACGATTAAATCGCGTATATACTGTCATATAGCGCAATAAAAGAGTCATTTGAAGCATTTTTTACATTTGCAAATATCTTTCTTAAAAAGAATGCTATGGTCTCCCAAGTGGTATCATTATAATGCGCTTGAGCTTCTCTACCTGTTCGCGCCATCGGTTTATGTTTATCATCTTTATTTATTGCGCATAGAATGCTATGGTCTTCTAAGTGGTATCATTATGATGCGCTTGATCTTCTCTACCTGTTCGCGCCATCGGTTTATGTTTCTCATCTTTATTTATTGCGCAATGTTGAAAACGATTAAATCGCGTATATACTGTCATATAGCGCAATAAAAGAGTCATTTGAAGCATTTTTTACATTTGCAAATATCTTTCTTAAAAAGAATGCTATGGTCTCCCAAGTGGTATCATTATAATGCGCTTGAGCTTCTCTACCTGTTCGCGCCATCGGTTTATGTTTATCATCTTTATTTATTGCGCATAGAATGCTATGGTCTTCTAAGTGGTATCATTATGATGCGCTTGATCTTCTCTACCTGTTCGCGCCATCGGTTTATGTTTTTCATCTTTATTTATTGCGCAATGTTGAAAACGATTAAATCGCGTATATACTGTCATATAGCGCAATAAAAGAGTCATTTGAAGCATTTTTTACATTTGCAAATATCTTTCTTAAAAAGAATGCTATGGTCTCCCAAGTGGTATCATTATAATGCGCTTGAGCTTCTCTACCTGTTCGCGTCATCGGTTTATGTTTATCATCTTTATTTATTGCGCATAGAATATGACCCTTTGATCTTTGACCTCATGACCCTAAAATCTAATCAGTTCATTGGCTCTGCAAGATGTCCTGAGTTCAATAGTAATCCATCTGTCAGTTCTAATGAGAATACGTTCACAAGCTATTTTTGCATACATAATGAGCCCATGACCTTTGACCTTATGAACCAAGAATCTACTCAGTTCATTGGCTCTGCAAGTAACATACATGACCTAATTTTGGCAGGAATCCATCAATCGGTTCTTCAGATAACGCGATCACAAGAACGGGACGTACGTATGTACAGACGTACGTATGGACGGACAGACAACCCAAAAACATAATGCCTCCGGCTACTTCGTAACGGAGGCATAAAAAAGAAAGCAGTAAGATTGGTCTAAATGAGGAGGATGCCTGAGACAAGAAAAAGTGGCGGGAGGGAGTGTCATCACGGCGTAAAAGTCAGTAACCCCTTGTTCGAGGGAAAATGCTGACTTCAAAAAATGATTATGATGATGGCCAGGATTGTTATTATCTTTAAGCATTAGGAGGGCCAGAGGTAATGCAGTGGACTCAGAACCGCAAGGTCCAAGTTCAAAACTAAGTTAATGCACTAGTCAAGGCATTAATCCTCATTATACCAAGCCCCTCAGAGAGGACTTACAGCCGTCAGCCCCCTGGTTGCATACAGTGTACAATCACACAAATGCTTTCCCAGCTGTCAAGTAAAACACACCAACAAACCAACCTACTACATGCACACATATGCAATCTGTTTGACTTACTTCTTGTTAGGAGTTTCAGCGAAGCATTTGAGAGAAGATGTTTCCACGACCGTCTCACAGAAAGCCACAACAGGATCTGCTACTTTGATGTCTGCAATGAAGGTCAAAGGTCAGGTTGTATATTACAGAATATTTGTAAATGATACACGAGTTCTTCAAAGGATTGCACTGTTCTCAAACTCTTTTTAAAGATGTAGTTATGTAGTGATCGCCAAGTTGCCTACTTTACGAGCGACTATATACAATGTACCCACTCATGAACATCTTTAAGAGCGCATTTGGATCATGTACAGAAAACACCAAAAAGCAGGATATTAACCCGTCATCTACAGCTAACTGTGAAACAACCTCTACATATTTGCTGAAAAACGACAGTGATTCTAAAAATCAGTCAGGCACCATTCTCAAGTAGATGAAATGCAATTTCACAAGACCATCGTTTAAGTGGAGCATGCCTATTTTCCCTCCTATCTTGCCTTCCTTTTCTTTCTTTCTTTTAATCTTTTTTTTTTTTTGTCTTCACCATTTGATTGGGAAGCATGCATCCCTCAGCCATAGGGGGGAGGGAGATCTCGGGGCTACCATCATCCCTCTCCTTGCGGCTCGGGATGATAGTAGCCCCGAGATCACCTCGGCGATGATAGTTTGTACCATTACCCTCGTAGTCGATTTATATTTGCTTACTATATACCTTGTAAGTAATTAATTGTAGCTTTGTTTACATTGTTTGCTCATCTATTCCTTCATTCATTAATTCTTTCATTCGATCTTTTATCATTGCAGGATGGGGTGTACATGTTATATCAAAATCAAATCACATCCAATGAGTCAAAATGGACTTGTGATTTCTGAGCTAAATTGTACCTTTGTTGAAATAAGGGGTAGCTTTAGTTGTTTTCTTCATTCGTTTCACTTGCTCATTAATTTACTCTTTCATTCATGCTGGGGGCATTGACAAATACCTTTCACACCAAATCAAAACATATCAATTAATCAACAGAGATTATTAAAGAGCGCTGCATGATACCTTTGTTGTGATGAGTGGGTAGCTTTTGTTGACTTTCCTTAGTCCATCCAGCATCTTAGGTAACTCCGAGGGATTGACTGGTTCACATGCTATCTTGATGACTGACGTCGTGTTGAACTTCAGAGGTCGGAAAATATACACCTTCAGGAACATTGAGAGTATTGATCATAGATGTTAATAGTCTGAACAAACCAGATGAGTAAAACACATTAACACACTGTAAAACCAGACACTTTTACACCATGGAAGTTTTGCAAACTGCTAATACTAGCCATATTAGCAGCAGGAAACTATTGTGAAAGTGTGTCAGTTTCTGATTTTACAGTTTTCATCAAATTGGGCAAAGCAGGTCTGGAGTCTCTTGAATATATTTTTCATCATACACCTACTAAATAAACTCCTAAAAAATTGGAAGTATCACTAATAATACATACCTAAATATGCTCAGTCAACAATTTCATTTACTTCTGGCTTGTACAAATAATGCAATAAAAAATTTAAAAATCAAATTATAATAATAATCTGGATTTATATAGCGCTTAATACAAAACACTGTCTCTAAGAGATTTATAGATACATGTATTACTACCCCGGTCATATCTGATTCATTCACGCACAATGTGCACCATCTCCACTCCGTGAGGAGTATTCCTACCATATGGTCACCGTGAGGGCATATGGCAATAACTAACACAAAGACATTTGTCATCCTACCACGACCTCATTTCTCTCCTGGGTACGGAGTAGCAAATATAGATTAATGCCGTGCCTAAGGACATTAGTGCCATGTTGAGGATCGTACCAACAACCTTTGCATTCCAAATTAAGTGCTTAAACCACTCGCCTTTGTTTCAAGAATGGCCAGAGTTTGCCTGATTCTACATGATCTTACCTCATCCAATCCTCTGCTTTCTGTGATGGTGGCCGTCTTGACGATTGGTTCGTCCACTCCTTCAATTAGCACCCAGTTACCTGCTGGCACATCAAAAGATGAAGTCATGGAATATCCAAATTACTTAATTTTCTATTGCTTAAAATATACATGTACCGACAGTGGCATCTAAATGCATTAAAGAGAATCACTCTCCAGTCCATTTTCAGAATTTCCAAATACTTTGAAATATCTTTAAGGGGTCAGGATTTTGTTTTCCCTATTTATTTCATCATTGAAACAGATACAAGTCATCTCTTCTCACATCATTTGTATGTCTATGCTCTAAAGCTACATGTCCATCAAAGTCAAAGGGAAAATGTGGTATTTCAGTCAAGCTGATCTAATTTGGGATTCAATTTTCTAGGTCTCCATGCTGCGCCATTCTGTTTATCTTATTTTTCTGCTTTCATAAAAATGAACTTATTACAAAAGTTGGATTGCCCTTAAATTATCTACAGTTAACAACTAATTTATTCACACCTCTTGTGAATTCTATGTTTTTCTTAACTCAAGAATGAAATGTAGACTGGTTGAACTATGGCCTTTGATGAACACTTTTAGATGTAAACTTTAATAAGTCACATTCTCAATAAACATAAATAAGAACTAAATCAATTTCCACATTCTTAAAAATGACAAAACTTGATAAGGGAATGAGTAATGTAGTTGTTAACTGTAGTCCATGGTGATCGTTTAAACCTCCTCATTTTCTAAGATGTAGTTCTCTCTGAGGACACGACCTCTTGGTTGGTATGGATGGTCCCTAAACCTCTCTATATCTGTAACACCTTCACATACCCCCATTGACCTTTTAACTACTTTTAACCTCTGACCTTTGACCCACCTTGTCTCTGAGATCAAGAGCCTTCCTACCATGGTGATCCTGGAGTCCTCATCTTCTAAAGTGTAGTTTTCTCTGAGGATATGACCTCTTGGTTGGTATGAATGGTCCCTAAACCTTTCTATATCTGTACACCTTCCCATACCCCAATTGATCTTTTAACTACTTTTAACCTTTGACCTTTGACCCACCTTGTCTCTGAGATCAAGAGCCTTCCTACCATGGTGATCCTGGAGTCCTCATCTTCTAAAGTGTAGTTTTCTCTGAGGATATGACCTCTTGGTTGGTATGGGTGGTCCCTAAACCTCTCTATATCTGTAACACCTTCACATACCCCAATTGACCATTAAACCCTTGACCTTTGACCCACCTTGCTTCTGAGATCCAAAGCCTTCCCACCATGGTGATCCTGGAGTCCTCCTCGTCTTCCAAGGTGTAGTTCTCTCCTAAGACCCGGACCTCTTGGTTGGCATGGATGGTTCCGCTCATCACCCGTCCAAAGGCGTGGAAGCTCACCCCGTCCTCTGTGCTGTACATCTTAGTAGTGTGCAGCATCAAGGGGGCCTGGAAATGAGATTATCGGTAATTATATACCTCTCTTTAGAAATCTAGCCATCTGATTGGTCGATATTGCAGTCGTGAATTTAGCCATTTCCCTCATACCCGCCTACCAGTCAATAGTCTTTTGAAAAGTGCCCTCATGATGCGCTCCCCATTGGTTTGCATGTTAAAATTGTCTTTGTGTGAGCGCGGACACCATACAGTGATTTTTGTCCGCGATTTCCAAATGATTTAAACTTTCAGTCATTTTTCCAGCGAAGATTAACAGACAGTTTCTGAGATTTTCTGTGATGTTTTAACCAATCTTTACTCAATAAAAGGATAAGGTAAGAATTCTTGGTAGATTTTTGTTTCAATTCGGCATATAAAAGACATATTGATTGCTTTAATATTCAAGGTCTAGCTGTTAGGCCTCTCAAAGCAGTTGATATCTCTATACAATAAAATTAACTTTTCACAAGCAATCCTAAAATATTAATCGTGTGCAATGTAACAAAGTAGCGGCCATATTACAGCAACAACAAAAAAGAAAAAGGAACTTCAAAATTTATACATGAATCTCCTTTGAAACACAAATTATTTACCTCTGAATCGCAGTCAATCATGGCATCACCAAGATCTGAATCAACTGGTCCTGTGTAGCAGTGTTCCACCTTGCTCTTAGCATTGTCCGCTGGCGATGGTATGTGATTCACGCACATCTCCACAAACCCTGCAAAAAATAGGTCACATCAATAATTATAATAATAATGATAATATTCTGTTATACAGCGCTTAATACAATGTCTCTAAGCGCTTTACAGATATACTATTACCCCGGTCATTAGATTCAGTGCTTGCCCGCACACACTGTGTGCATAATCTCCACTCCCTGGGGAGTATTCCAGCCAGGCGTTACTTGACGCCTAAAAACTGTTTGACCAACAATGACGGTCGCATCCTACCGGGTACCCATTTAACAACTGGGTGGAGAGTAGCAAGTGCAGGTTAATATCTCGCCAAAGGATATTAGTGCCGTGTCGGGATTCGAACGCTCGATCTTCGCATCTCCAGTCAAGCGCGTTAAACCACTCGGCCACGACACTCCCACTATAATAATGCAATTACCAATCTTTCATGACGGTGAATTTGGTGTTGATATGTGATTTACACACATGTCTACAAATGTGGCAAGAATTGTGGCACATCACTCTGGCTCACTACATTATGGTGATAGTATGTGATATACTTACAGGAACATTTCCACAAATCCTACAAAAAATATGGCACATCAAAAGATCAATTACAAATTTTAAATTTCCTTTCTTTTGTACTATGTACACACTCTGGCTTGGTACATGGTCATGATCCGTATGTGATTTGGAAACATCTCCACAAAATATGAGGAAAAACACATCATATGGGCGTTTCCCATGTTCAGTTATTTGAAAACATGATTACACATTATGTCTCACTACTTAAGGGTGAACATGGAAGGAATTTCAATTTTATAGCACTTTATGGTCATGTGTGTCATTTGCGATCGCAGTCATATAACTACAATCACAATTCATCAGTATATGAACTGTGGGTTGAAATTTCAACTAGTGTAAAGAGTGAAATTATAGCTCCCTTTCCGACCTGCACAACCCAAGTTTTAAGTATGTCCAAAGTCAATGTAAAATCACTGCTGTTTTCCCACATGTAAAAATTGATGAGGGAATTGGGGCCCATTTGGTTTCCTGCCATTCCGCCTCAGTTTACAAGAAAACCCTTAATGACTCAGGCCTATTTGTATTACAATTGCTATGTTTCGAGTGGAATAAAACTTGAAATATTCCGAATGTGTGAATAATATCCTTACCTGTGAAATCTCCAAAGAATTTTCTGCAGATGAGTTTGAGAAGTGGTCTGATGTTGAGTCTCATCTCTTCCTTGGTTAGGTGAATACTCAACTCATCCAGTACACCAGGGAGAGTGGAATCAACATCTCCAACAACCTGCAGCATGTACAGTGCACAACAAAGAGACAAAAAAGGGTTACCACTCAAGATTTTAAATAGCTGCACTGAAGGGGACCAATCACCCCCCCCCCCCCCCCCCAAACAAAAAAATAAAAAATAAATGAATAAATAAATAAATAAATATTTAAAAAAAATCATAAAATGTAAATCGTATGAAGTGACAAAATTCCCAATGAACCCTATGAGACATTCAAATTGGAAAAGATTAAAAAGATATGGAGATAAATATGATTTAATATATAGGCCTACAAAGAAGTTGAATTCCATGCATCAAATCACAAACATATGCAAGGCAAAATGTTGTTTGGAAACTGGTCCCATTTAGTGTAACTAATAAAATAGAGAGTAGGAACATACCTGAGCAAAGAGATTGTACATTGGTTCCAGGATGAACTCTATGAAGCTCCTTTGTGATGTGCTGACTGGAGGCTTCCTGGTGAACTTTCTCCTGCAGGAAAACAAAGAGAGAGAGAGAGAGAAAAGCAACGTGATGGGGGAGATTCCAGATCGAAAAGAGGGACATTATCACAATTCTAGCCTCCGAATGATGCAAAATAATAATTAATTACTACTGCAGTGTAAACGCTATAAGACTGCACAAGGAAAACAAGAAAAGCCATTTGAATAGGCATGTGTTCTTAAGTTCCAATAGAATATAATTCTGAAGGACACATGATAAGTAGTCTTTATGAAGAGGTGGTCGCTAACGCAAGCTTTAATGTAATATGTTAATTTTTTTAGTAATGTGTAATTTTCTTGGTAATTTAAGTGATGAGAGAAATGAGAGAGCATTAAGTGTTCTTGAAACTCACGTTTTCTGGCTGAAGTAGATATCTCCCCAAAGCCTCTTGGCAAACTGCTGGTAGTCAATGTCCCCGTAGGTATCGGTGTAGATCATGGCAAACAATGACAGGGTAAAGCAGACGCTGTACTGGGAGCTCGCGAAGCAAACATTACCAAGGAGAGGAGATACGATCTTCTGATCAGCCTCATCGGTGTACACGCTGGTGAGGAGAAAGAGAGTGGTTATGAGCTGTTTGGTCGTAGCTCGAGTATTGGGGGTGGAATATCTTTGTGATGTACGGGGAGGGGGATGAGGGAGGGGGAGAGGGTTCATATATCACCACATATTCGATAATTAAAAGCATCTTAATAATCATCTTCATGGTCTTCATTACCATCATCACCAAAACACAAGCATCCTCACAAAACATGCAACATGACTAAAGCCACTATCACAGACACTATAATGAAAACCAGCATCATTATCATCTAGATTATCATCATCACCATTATCATCATTATCACCATTGTCATCATTATCATCATCATCATAATCATCATTATCATCATCATAATCATCATCATAATCATCATAATCACCATCATTATCATTATCATCATCATTATCATCATCATTATCATCATAATCATCATCATTATCATCATAATCACCATCATTATCATCATTATCATCATCATCATTATCATCATCACCATAATCACCATAATCACCATCATTATCATCATTATCATCATTATCACCATCATCATAATCATCATAATCATCATAATCATCATTATCACCATTATCATCATCATTATTATCATCATTATCACCATCATTATCACCATTGTCATCATTATCATCATCATCATAATCATCATTATCATCATAATCATCATCATTATCATCATAATCACCATCATTATCATCATTATCATCATCATCATTATCATCATCATTATCATCATCATAATCATCATCATTATCATCATAATCACCATTATCATAATCACCATCATTATCATCATCATAATCATCATCACCATTATATCATAATCATTATCACCATTATCATCATAATCACCATCATAATCACCATCATTATCATCATAATCACCATCATCATAATCATCATCATGATCATCATAATCACCATCATCCTCATCACCATTATCATCATTATTATCATCATCATAATCATAATCATTATCACCATTATCATAATCACCATCATTATCATCATCATAATCATCATCATTATCACCATTATTATCATAATCATCATTATCATCATAATCACCATCATTATCACCATAATCACCATAATCACCATTATCATAATCACCATCATTATCATCATTATCATCATTATCACCATCATCATCATAATCATCATAATCATCATTATCACCATTATCATCATCATTATTATCATCATTATCACCATCATTATCACCATTGTCATCATTATCATCATCATCATAATCATCATTATCATCATCATAATCATCATTATCATAATCACCATCATTATCATCATTATCATCATCATCATTATCATCATCACCATCATTATCATCATCACCATCATCATAATCATCATCATTATCATCAAAATCATCATAATCATCATTATCACCATTATTATCATCATTATCATCATCATTATCATCATCATTATCATCATCATAATCATCATCATTATCATCATAATCACCATTATCATAATCACCATTATTATCATCATCATAATCATCATCACCATTATATCATAATCATTATCACCATTATCATCATAATCACCATCATAATCACCATCATTATCATCATAATCACCATCATCATCATAATCATCATCATGATCATCATAATCACCATCATCCTCATCACCATTATCATCATTATTATCATCATCATAATCATAATCACCATCATCATCATCATTATCATCATAATCACCATCATCCTCATCACCATTATCATCATCATTATTATCATCATCATAATCATCATTATCACCATTATCATAATCACCATCATTATCATCATCATAATCATCATCATTATCACCATTATTATCATAATCATCATTATCACCATAATCACCATTATCATAATCACCATCATTATCAGTATCATCATTATCACCATCATCATAATCATCATAATCATCATTATCACCATTATCATCATTATTATCATCATTATCACCATCATTATCACCATTGTCATCATTATCATTATCATAATAATCATCATTATCATCATCATAATCATCATCATTATCATCATAATCACCATCATTATCAATTATCATCATCATCATTATCATCATAATCACCATTATCATAATCACCATCATTATCATCATCATGATCATCATCACCATTATATCATAATCATTATCACCATTATCATCATAATCACCATCATTATCACCATCATTATCATCATAATCACCATCATCATCATCATAATCATCATCATAATCACCATCATCCTCATCACCATTATCATCATTATTATCATCATCATAATCATAATCACCATCATCATTATCATAATCACCATCATCCTCATCACCATTATCATCATCATTATTATCATCATCATAATCATCATTATCATCATAATCACCATCATTTTCATCATCATTATCATCATCATTATCATCATCATAATCATCATCATTATCATCATCATCATCATCACCATCTTCAGCACCACCACAACCTCCATCACCACCATCCCCACCACCACCATACCTTAGCAAGCCATTGATCTCATCCACAATGTGCCTCAGCTTGTAGTAGGCATCCGTAGGAGGCAGTTTCAGCTCCAAGACCAATCTGTCAATCTTGTTGATGCAGATGGTGACGGCCAGCTTCTCCTGCACGGCGTGTTTGATCACCCTCTCTGTGTTGAGCATCACGCCCTCGGCAGCGTCCACAAAGACCACCACTCCATCAGAGATCCTGAAAGCAGCCGTCACTTCGTCAGAGAAATTGACATGACCTGCAGAACAATTATAGCAGAAGAAGTAGTAATACTTGCATATGGGGATCTCTTTTCCTTTAAAATGTTTTATCAGTATATCTTATAACGTGCCTGTAAAAGATGGATATTGCAAAACTTGCATGCCATTCACGCCATAAATCTACCCAAGATTGAAAAATGTTGTAAATTGTACTCAATAGCGGATGATAAATAATCATAATATCTTTTCCTGAATAAAAGAAGGAATAGTATATATTGCACTGTGAAGTTTGCATCAATGGACAACATTGTGGGGTATCATTTCACAGGGACACAAGAATGAGAGCTTACTTTATAAGGACTTATACCATTTCTGATACTATAATTTTTAGGTGCATTGCTCATGAGGTGTTGCTTCCAAGGCCTCTTGTCCAGTGTTTAAAGAGGAATAAACTAGGATTGGCGCAGTGGAATAATGCTTTCTTGTATGCAACAGACTTTCAAAGTGGTGGTACAGAAGGGCATTTACCTACTTCACACTGCCAAACGGAATTTAGAAGGACTTTTAATCTACCAATTCTTGGCCATTTGAAGTGATGTAAATTTTTAGTTTGGTTATTTGTCAGATTTAAGTCAGTCAGACTGATGAGAAATTCAACTAGATGGAACTTCAACTGCGCGCAGTCGAAAATGATGGCTCCGTCATAGAGCAATTTTAGAAACCAAAACAGAAGAAATTTTTCAAATTCAAGTTCAATTGTAATCCATTAACAGGTTCTCAGAATATTGTGATTACAAGCAATTTCTCATATACATATATGACCCTTTGATCTTTGACCTCATGACCCTAAAATCTACTCAGTTCATTGGCTCTGCAAGATGTCCTGAGTTAAATAGTAATCCATCTGTCAGTTCTAATGAGAATGCCTTCACAAGCTATTTTTGCATATATAATGAGCCCATGACCTTTGAACTTTGACCTCATGACCCAATAATCTACTCAGTTCATTGGCTCTGCAAGATACATACATGATCTAAGTTTGGCAGGAATCCATCAATCTGTTCTAATGATAATGCGATCACAAGCTATTTTTGCCTATATAATGAGCCGTATGACCTTTGACCTTGACCTCATGACCACAAAATCTAATCAATTCATCGGCTCTGCAAGTAACATACATGACCTAAGTTTGGCAGGAATCCATCGATCGGTTCTTGAGATAACGAGATCACAAGCTGTTTTTCCATACATAATGAGCCCTGTGACCTTTGACCTTTGACCTCGTGACCCCAAAATCTAATCAGTTCATTGGCTCTGCAAGATACATACATGACCAAAGTTTGGCAGGAATCCATCAATCGGTTCTTCAGATAACGCGATCACGAGCTGTTTTTGCATACATAATGAGCCCTGTGACCTTTGACCTTTGATCTCGTGACCCCAAAATCTAATCAGTTTATCGGCTCTGCAAGATACATACATGACCAAAGTTTGGCAGGAATCCATCAATCGGTTCTTCAGATAACGCGATCACGAGAACGGGACGTACGGACGGACGGACGGACGTACGGACGGACGTACAACCCGAAAACATAATGCCTCCGGCTACTTCGTAACGGAGGCATAAAAACTCCACAGTATTCAATAGGAAACAAAGGATATTCAATTGTTTTATTGACTATTGTGAGGGCCTATTAACCAAGCAAATACCACATGCAATACATTATTTCAAAGCTAATTTTATGCAGGTTTCATCAAAATCGATTGAAAATTGCAACATTACAACCTGTTCGTCGTGGATGGTTACATTTAAGCATTCAAACAATTCCAAAACACTTAAGTGGTACTAATAACACATGAATATTTATTTATAATGATTTCAGTCCATAAAACCAACCATCAAAATCTAAACTAATTATATAAAGAGAGCTTAATATAGCTATCATTTTGTCAACAGCGTTTCAATAATATTTCACACCAGAATTTGTAAATCATTCCCCTATCTCATATTTCTGTTGAGCCAATTTTGTGACATTAATGTAGAGCCTTAGAGGGAGCACTGGTTATCATTCTTTTAAAATTAATTACAAACCTTGTCAGATAATTTCATACTACAATTTCAATCCACAAAAGCTAGCACCCGATTCAAAACTAATTAATTAAGATAATGTCATCAACAGAGTTGCAATAAAATATCAAACCTTGTAAAGCATTACGCCAATTCACTAAATTGTTATCATTCTTTAATAGTTGGTTATCATTCTTTTAAAATGAATTACACACTTCATCAGTGTTCTTGAATTTGTTACAACATGTACATGTAACAAACTTGACCATTGTCATCATTCTTCATTCCAAACAGTTATATTTTCTCTGAGCGCTAGCGATGTAGTCAAAGGCGCCCTGCCACCCCCCCCCCCCCCCCCCCCCCCTCCCCCCTCCCCTTCCCATATGTATAATACGTAGAGTATGGAAATTAACCGTCTGCAAGAGGGCTAGTCTGCTATGGTCGTAGCCTTCTAACTTCTAATAAAATACATGTTTTTTGATAGATTAGACCTTCCCCTTCAACCTTCACCTTGTCGTTTTTTAATGTATTTTCTCTAAGCGCTAGTGGACCTGTACAGTAAGTTACCCTGACACCTTCCCTCAGTCCCATATGTTTTACGTGTTACGAGTCGGCAAAGTGACCGTCTGCAAGAAGACTAGTCCGGTACCTGCCAAAGCCTTCTTACTTTTTATTAAATATTTTTTTCGCTAGATTAGACCTTGCTTTTTCAACCTCCACCTACATGTAGTCAACGGCAAAGGTATTTTCTCTGTGTGCTAGCGGACTGATTCAAAGTCACCCCCCCCCCCCCCCTCCAATGGCCCCATCCATATAACGTAAGTGTCCGTCTGCAAGAAGACTAGTCCGTTATGGTCTTAGCCATCTAACTTTTAATGAATTTCCCTTTTTTTTGGTGGTAATTTACATGTAGACCTTGATTTCCAACCTCCACCTAGCCGTTTTTTAGGGTGTTTTCGTGGGGTATTTTCTTTGAGTGCTAGCGGACATCGTCAAAGTCACCCTGCCCCCCCCCCCCCCTTTCCCTTTAATAGTCCCATATGTATAATACGTAGCGTATGGAAATTCACAGTCTGCAAGAGGGCTAGTCCGCTATGGTCTTAGCTATCTAACTTCTTATGATTTTGTTATCTTTTTTCGATAGATTAGATGAGATCAGTGAAGAATAAAAATCAGAAAAAGCACCGTTTAAAATCGCCATAGGTGAAATAATATGAAGTATTTTCATGCTTAAAGGGACTGAATCGGCAGTTTCTATGTGCAGAAGGCCATAATTCGCTGACACCAGACTTGGTGGAAATACCATTAATGGGAGTACAAATCTGCACACAGCAAACCCGTTGGCCAGTCAAGAATTCCCCCCTAATCTCTCGGATAATACTCAAGAGTTTTCGGGTAATGGGGAAAGCAAAGCATTACATAAGGTCTAATGGTCATAAAACTCGAGGCTAACCCGGGTGATTGACAACACCTGTTGTTGGGTAAACACCCGAACGGTGTCGAATTCCCCATGAGAGCTGACTACTGCGTGTCTTTAAATCAAAAGGTTTCATAAGAGATGTTGGTACAATTTTAATTGCAAGTTCAGAGTGAATGAAAATAAACACATCTAAAATTCCCAGCCTAGTTTGTAGTCTTTATGCAAATTTGAAAAAAGTTTTAAAAAAACATTCATTGAATTTATCAAAGCCAGATCCTTAGTCTTTAGTTAGACAATTAATATAATAAGCCAATACTTCAAAAAAAGGGGCAAAATCCATTAAAAATGTTGTAACACAGCATACAGTATATGTACATGAGGCAGCAGGTCCATCTCTTGAAAAACATACCACTCATTACTAATGCTGCTGCCCCTTGTAATTATGTTACCAATGTAATTCCGTTACCAGTGTTTTAATAGGAAAATAATTAGATACCTCTGAAATGGATGTTTAGGGCTGTTGGTAGGTAGATAAAGGAAGAGAATTTGCAACTACAAAAAAAAAGAAGTAAGAAATAACTTTGTGAGTAAAACTTCTTTCAAATTTTGGTAACGGAATTACGCCATTTTAAGGGTAAAATTGAAATATCTCTCCAAAGAAAACTGTTTTCATTTGTTGAAAAAAAATTGCAAAACTTGATTCCTATTTGTGATGTTGTTCAATTAGGAATAAATATAGAGGAATAAGTTTTAAATAGATTGCTCTACTTGAATTTTAAGAAATTAAATCATGATCATGTAATTGAGGCCCCCAAAATAGCCCCAACTTCAAATAAATTTTTCAGAAAAACCATAAAAGATATTTCAAAACGGTTTTCAGTTCCGTCACAAGTGATTTCTTGTCCACATGGAAAATGTTAAATTATTGAAGTTGGATCAAATTAAGAATTCAGTGATTTTCCTCTTTCCCACACGGCTATTATTCACTACAGGATTCACACACAGTAGTTGAATATGCTATTCAGCACCACTACTGAGATACTCCCAAGTATTCTGCAGGATATTAAAGGTACTATGTCCCATTTGCAGGCCCAAAAAATGAAAAAGTTAAATTCTAACAGCATTTAAAAGATAATACGAATCTAGAACTTCCCTAAAAAAAAAGGGGGGGGGGGTGTTACACCCACAAATGTAATAACACTTTACCCACAAATGTAATAATTTCACCCACAAATGTAATAACCACTTTACCCACAAATGTAATAATTTTGAATCACCCACTAATGTAATAATGACTTTATCCACAAATGTAATAAATTTGAAGTGATATTTTGTCGAATTTGTTCAAAACTAAAACCCTGTAATAAAGCATGGGTATAGCGCGCAGTCTTTACTCCAGACCCGGTTATTTCAAAAAATAAAAAAATCTTCAAATATATGACCCCATAATCCTTTTCCTGTGGAATAACATGAGAATCGAGCGTAGTCTTTCCTCCAGACACGGTTATTCAAAAGTAAAAAACAAAACAAAACAAAACAAAGAAAAAACCTTTTAAACTAAGACCCCTCCATCTTCCAAATTAACACCCGGTAATAAAGCATGGGATTAGAGCGTAGTCTTTACTTCAGACTCGGTTATTTAAAAAAAAAAAAAAAATCTTCAAACTAAGACCCACCATCTTATTCCTCTTTTTTTTTTCATTTAAAAATAAATTACATTATTACCCGTATCAGACATCTGAGCTGGTCATTTACAAAACCGTATTGCCCCTAGTTGTCACTAGCAGTGGGAACGGAGGGGTATATTCTTTGTATTTTCCTTGGTCTCCCTGCGCGTATTGACTTTGCGTGTAGAGACGAGTGAAAATATACCTTGGTATTTTCCACGGTCTCGCATCCGGGCATCTTGTATTGACCGCGCCGTATTTTGTCATTTTCATTGCGCATCTATTATGCGTACGAGAACCTGAGCACTTTGCGCGCACTCTATTGTGACGTAATAATCACACCAAATGCACACTGTTTGCAGTGTATCGAAAATTGTGTCAAGCACTGGATGCACAGTGCTGGTTTGACAAAGTTTGTTCAGTTCTTGAGATTGTCATGGTGGATTTCTGTATTTGCTCTAGATGTCTGATTTGGATAACAATAAAAATATTGACTGGCTTTACTTTCGGGGGATATCAGAAATATTGACCGCGCTAAGACCATATTGCCCTCGTCTTTCGACTCGGGGCAATATGATCTGAGCTTGGTCAATATTTCTGATATACCCCTCAAGGCCAGTCAATATTATATAATTATTACATATGTGGATACAACACGTCACAAATAAATGATTGGTCGGCGGTCACACGAACTGACGAATCAGTCAAAATGGTCCATATATATAACACACAGAGGAGGGACCGATTCGATGGTTCGTTGACCGTCGACGATTTTTTAATCATGTAAATATTCTAACGCCCACAACTTAAATGTATTTAAATATTGACGCTGATTGTTTTATGCATGTGATTATGAAATATGTTCATGATATGTAACATAATATATATATATATATATATATATATGTACGCTATAAGTGACATTGAAACGTTGGATTGCGATGTTATATTTTCATGAGTGCGTGAATGAATTACCTTTCTTCATGTGATGAACGTATCAATTACTTATACTGAAGACTACCAATTGGTACGCGGTACACGGTGTGAATTCATGAGAACGAAATTTATTCAAAGGCAAATACAAACAAAACACATTTATATTACAGTTTTCCCTACTTCTGAAACACTCAAGCAGCTATATAAACAAGAACAAGTCTGAAATGATTACCGGGTCTTAATTTGGAAGATGGAGGGGTCTTAGTTTAAAAGGTTTTTTCTTTGTTTTTTGTTTTTGTTTTTTTTAAACTTTTGAATAACCGTGTCTGGAGGAAAGACTACGCTCGATTCTCATGTTATTCCACAGGAAAAGGAATATGGGGACATATATTTGAAGATTTTTTAATTTTTTGAAATAACCGGGTCTGGAGTAAAGACTGCGCTATGTACCCATGCTTTATTACAGGGTTTTAGTTTTGAACAAATTCAACAAAATATCACTTCAAATTTATTACATTTGTGGGTAAAGTCATTATTACATTTGTGGGTAAAGTCATTATTACATTTGTGGGCGATTCAAAATTATTACATTTGTGGGTGAAATTATTACATTTGTGGGTAAAGTGTTTATTACATTTGTGGGTGTTATTACATTTGTGGGTAAAGTGTTATTACATTTGTGGGCGTTATTACATTTGTGGGTGTAACAGGGGGGCCTTAAAATGTCTTTTAAGTGGGAAAATAACGACTATTAGTTGTCGAATCGTCTGATTTTCAGACCATTGAACTGAATGGTCGTACGTTTTATGCTGCGCAAAGATTCAATAAGTTTAATTTTGGCCATTACAAGTGGGTTATTGATGTAGACAAATGCTCATGTACCCTTTACAGCTCATTTTATGTATGTTATTACCAAAGAAGAAGAAAAAAGGCCATTCAGTCACTCAATAGTGTCTTACAGTGAAGTCTAGCAAGTAAACAGGTTTTCTTGCATAATTTGAATTTAAGGACACTGCTAACTATAAATTTTCACAGAAAGGACATACGTGACATATTCATAATTCCTGCAAAGTTCTACATAAGATGATGTTGGCTGCAAAAGGGACATAGTATCTTTAAAAGGAAGCTAACTAAACTCACACCTCCTTTCGTGGTTATTGTAGCAACATGGATTTTTGACACGGTCTTATAACATAGATTACAATGGTAATTATTTTTTCACTCATTCACTCATTTGCATATTTATGGTAATTTATGGAAATAAGGTAATAAAATTCACATTTTTACCCATAAATCATATTATCTTCATATTCACTACATGTATTCTTTAGACCATTTGGGATAATAATACCAAAAAAACACACAAGGAAACGCTCTCGGCGGTCTCGCCTGCATTACGCAATTCAATATGATGAAAAATTGAAGTTAGAACATTATTTATAGGAAGGGTGGCCCATTAGCAGGCCCCAAAAAATGAAATCCTCAGAAAATAATCAGCATTTTTTAAGTGAATATTGATTAAGAATCGTGAACAAATAACAAAAATTGATTATTTATTCTCATATTAAGTTGTGAAAACATAATCCAAGGCTACTGACCTAAAATGACCCTTGACCTTGTGACCTAGAATTTGTGTCATATGATTTGTGATACTTGATAACCTTTGGGTACAAGTTTCATGGAATTTGAACACTTTTGAAAATATGCTAAAAATTCAAAATCTTGACGTTGATACCACAAAAAAAGTCTAAGTTTTTTTACCTAAACTGACCTTTGACCTTAACTTAGTGACCTGAATTCTACTCACATGATTGGGGATACTTGATAACCCTATAGTCTAAGTTTCATTGACTAAGAACTAATACATTCAAAAATTATATCAACAATTCAAAAACTTAAGCTTAGGTTAAGTTCCCGATAATGATGCCACAACATAGTCTAAGTCTGTTGACCTGAAATGACCTTTGACCTTGATTTTGTGACCTGAAATTCAACTCGCATGATTGGGGATACTTGATAACCCTATAGTCCAAGTTTCATTGACTAAGGACTTATACTTTCAAAATTATATCAAAAATTCAAAAACTTAACTCTAATAAGGCCGGTGGGGGCATCATGGCCCCTCCCCTCCACGATTTTTCGAAAACGCATATGGATGGCGCCCCGACGCTCGCTGACTTTTTTTCGAGTCTTGCACAACTTTTATAAGAATTTTTTTGAAAATCGGACCTACGGTTACAAGGTCACATGACCTTTTGTCTTTGCACGTCACCCCGAAAATTGCTCACTTTCGTGATTTGTGTACAAAACATAAGGAAAAGTCATTTTTCCTAAAAATAGATCAAACAGGGGTTATTGGGTCTCGTTTCAAGTTTAGGTGGTTGTTTTGGGAGTCCAAATAGTTGAATTGTAGTAAGAAATGAAATGAAACGACAAAAACAATAAATTACATAAGTTAAAAAAACAATGTACCGTAATACATAAGAAATTATCAAAACAAGAGATAACATAAGGAATAAGCTGGCTCTTCCAAATTTTGTTGTCGTATTATTATTCATAATGGTCTAACGAATATATGTAGTGAAAAAGAATGCTTAAAGATGAATAGATGCATAAATTACCATAAATATGCAAATGAGTGAATTTTTCAAAAAATTGAAATTATCATAGTATTCTATACACTTCACTTGACATGCGTGCAAATTTTCGCGGAGATCGGCCGCTTCACGCCCCCCCCCCCCCCCCCCCCCCCCCGGCCGTACTAAGACCTCAAAGAGCCCGGCCTTTTTAGGGTTAAACCTAGGTCATGTTTTTAATGTTGCCGCCACCGGAAAAGCGGCGCCTATGTCTCGCTTTTTTTGCTACGCAGGCGAGACAAAAATTGTATTTTACTGCTATTCAGGTGTCATAAATTGTCACTAAGGTACCGATTTTTAGTGAAATCAGTTGAGTTTTGAACAGTGGTGTTGAAATGTTGAGAATCAATAGAACAGTTTTTAATACAGCAGCAATTGCAGCCACAGTTTTCAAATTAAATAACCCATAAAAAGAAACCAGTTCAAACCAAGTACAGGTTGGGTAACGTCACCCTGGAAAAAGTGCAACACCACCCCTACCTGAATTCAAAGGGACTCGGTTGGGCTACCCATATTGACCAAACTTCATAAAATTACATGTAGGCCAAAATTAGAGTTCTATGCAGTTACATGTACAGTATATGGGACCCACAGCATAAGTCAGACCAGGAAAAACTAGACATTCACAACGAGGGACTATGACAGGGAATCAAGTGTTACAAAGATGCTGGAAAATCTAAAATGGGAAACTTTGAAAGTCCGCAGAACCAAAGCCAGACTACCTGCATTGTATAAGGAAACACATTACACATGGATTAACACCCAGCAACATATCAACTTACCCTGTATCTTCTCATTTGAAAATGGCGCTACGGTACGTACTTTGTACTCTTTGCATTGCAGCTTTCTTGCACATTTATGCATCCACAACAACCACTGAACTGAGCTGAGTTTTAAGCAACTACCCAAAGGTTGATATTTAAAAACTAGATATCTTTGAAACAATGATATTTCCACCTTTCAATTAACATCATATACTCCACTTTTAAAAAATTGTTCATGTCTGGTGACGTGGAGCGTAATCTGGGACCTGAACATTCAAATTCGTTACGTCATACACTCAATTGTCTACTACTAAATGCCTGTTCCCTTGGTAATAAACTGAATGACCTGAAAGTGAGAGTTACTTCCGATGAAATAGATGGATGAACTCTGATTCCTGCGATGGGTGAAATTCGTAAAGACCGCAATCACAACGGAGGAGGTGTACTTTTTGCATGAAAACGATTCACCGCCCCGAGTTTGAGATTCCCAGCTGCGAGTTGTTATAGATTCAATTAAGTTTACCATGAAACAAAGGCAAGCTCTTTTTGGGTGTATGCTATTGTCCCCCATCATCTAATGCTACCGTCAGTGATGCACTAAATAAGTCCTTTGTTCTTATCACCCCACATATTTCTTCTTTCAAATCCATCATTTTATGCAGTGGTTTCCATATTCATAACTCTGTTCCATTTGAATTGGACTGTAGTCGTGTGCCACAGTTGCTTCCTAAGGTTTTCCATCAATTTCACAAAGCAGATAACATAGATTTACAGAAAACGATTGAATGTATTCCATGGAATCTATTTATTGATGAAGAGAGCATTGATAACACATGTGAACTTCACACTTGTGTTGCAGGCAGCAATCAAAGATGTATTTATCAAAGGAAATAGTTAGAATGTCCAGAAGAAAGAGAAGAGCTTACAGAAGAGCTTACAGAAGAGCTTACAGGAAAGCAAAGAAAGCAAATAATCACATACTGTACATGTAAAGAGGATTTCCATAACAATGAAACACCTTGCTCTATTGTGTACACTCCAAGACATTTAAATGCCATTACCAAATCATGCATGACCAAGTCTTGCCAGTATCATCTTTGAATATTTAAATAGAGGAACAGCTGAAAAGTCTTTAATCTATTCACACATTGAAAAGTGATTGTTATAACTTTCACTGATTGTGCATATATTAAGATGCATGGTGGGAAATCAATTGTTCAGGCAATGATTATTTATCAGCTCATCATGTTTATGCATAAGTCACAAGAAATGTTGGTGAGGAGGGGATAAGTTGTACTAACTGTCCTAAAAACTCTTTATCTGTTCGTAAGGTATATAGGGAGGAGACTGCACTTGTACTGGATGTGACGCCATGTTCACATGCAGGGCCAGATCATCAGTTGGGGGGAAAATCGGGTTAAAATTGGGGTAAGTATATGCTGTATATCTGGCCCTGTTGTCACAGTTCCATGTTAGTAGTTTTCTGCTGGCATGGATCTACCCTGGTCCTCCCCCGATGGCAATTTTCGAATATGATAAATCAAAATATATTAAAGCTCTCTAAATATTTTGAGCATTTCTCTCTCCGTTTAACCATTATTTTCGTGCATTTTTTAGATGTGTATTTTTTTTTGCGACTTTGAGATGGTTTTAGTAATGTAGCAAGTAAATGCTGATGCGTATTGACCTCTAGCGCGATATACTTGCTGAGAGGCAGCACGATTTGAAATTTCAAAGTATTCTTTCTAACATCGTTAAGTTGAAACAAGGGAAACGCTCTCGGCGGTCTCGCCTGCATTACGCAATTCGATATGATGAAAAATTGAAGTTGGAACATTATTATAGGCAGGGTGGGCCATTAGCAGGCCCCAAAAAATGAAATCCTCTGAATATAATCAGCATTTTGAAGTGAATATTGATTAAGAATCATGAACAAATAACAATAATTGATTCATTTAGTCTCATATTAAGTTGTGAAAACATAATCCAAGGCTACTGACCTAAAATAACCTTTGACCTTGTGACATGGAATTTGAACAAACACTTTTGAAAATTTGCTAAAAATTAAAAAAATCTTGATGTTGATACCACAAAAAAGTCTAAGTTTGTTGACCTAAAATGACCTTAACTTAGTGACCTGAATTCTACTCACATGATTGGGGATACTTGATTACTATACGTATGGCCCCTTCAAATTGGCTAAATCGGTAATGTCAATGTGATGTAGTGCCAGACTACTTTCCTATGTGTTCCAACATACACTGTTGGTCATAATGGTGGAATAATTATTTTTACCCCAATTTATGGACCGATTTTTCAAAATGATTTATTTTTAATAGATCTAAATAATAGTATACATTCTCAGATTCTATTGAATATTAATTTGTGAGATTTTGTTTTACGTGCCTGCTAAAGCATGTGTGTGCTACTATGCTAATCAACTAGGGGACCTACGTCCTTAAGTCATAACAGACAGTAATGAGGATTTTTGCCTCACAAAAGGGCACTAATAGCGAGCTTTCGATTTGGGCACCCGACGTCGGCTACTACGAGGTACTGGAGCGTGGAGACGTTGCGCAGCTCACGTCCGTTCCCTTCACGTCGGTCACGTGACCAATTTTTTTAGATCAGGTGATTAAACAGGTAATAAATTCACAGTGCGCAAAAATCTGATACAAAGAATAACATGAGGATGACAGAAATAGAAAGTTAAAATGATAAAACAAGAAATAGAATAAGAAAAGGTGATAGAAGAATAAACAAAGGATAACATAAGGTAAGATAGAAAGAGGAAATGATATAATGATAAAACAAAGAATAACATAAGAAAGAAAGATAAAGTGATAGATTGGTATTAACAAAGCATAACATAAGAGAAGGTAATAGAAGGAAGAAACAAAGAATAACATAAGGAAAGACAGAAAGAGAAAGTGATAGAATGGTAAAACAAAGAATAACATAAGAGAAGGTGATAGAAGGAAGAAACAAAGAATAACATAGGGAAAGACAGAAAGAGAAAGTGATAGAATGGTAAAACAAGGAATAACATAAGAGAAGGTGATAGAAGGAAGAAACAAAGAATAACACTAGGACAGATAGAAAGAGGAAGTAATAGAATGATACATTGTGTGCGGGTAAGCACTGAATCCAATGACCGGGGTAATAATATATTTGTAAAGCGCTTAGAGATATTTGTATTTAGTGCTATATAAAAATTAAATATTATTATTATTATTACACAGAATAACATAAGGGAAGACAGAAAGAGAAAGTGATAGAATGATTAAAACAAACAAGGGAAACGCTCTCGGCGGTCTCGCCTGCATAACGCAATTCAATATGATAAACCAGAACGTCAATGACGTAGTGCTCATCCGCATCTCGCACCAACAAATATCGTGGTACACTTTTGAACTGGTCAAAAAATAAAAATTTGATGCCCTGGAAGGGACATAATTTCATTTCATTTGCATAAAGTACCATAAATAATCAATGGAGTAAAATCTCAAAATTCTGTGTAGAAGTTTAGTGTTCCAAATTAAGCTCTACCAGATAAGGCAAACCAAATCAAAATCGGTCAAGAAATGAGGGAGAAGAAGCAATTTTTGTTATTTTTGGAATAAATTTGCATAAATTACCATTATTAATTAATGGAGAACAATTTCAAAATTTCGGTGTAGAAGTTTAGTGTACCAAAGTTAGCTCTACCAGATAAAGCAAACCAAATCAAAATCGGTCGAGAAATGAAGGAGAAGAAGCATTTTTTGTGATTTCAAATAAATTTGCATAAATTAGCATAGATAATGAAGTTTCGATTCTGTGTAGAAGTTTTAAATCCCCCTCCTAGCCCTATCATATGAAACAATCAGAATCAAAATCGATTGAAAAATAACGAAGAAGAAGCATTTTGAAAATCTTGATGATGATGCCACAACATAGTCCAAGTCTGTTGACCTGAAATGACCTTTGACCTTGACTTTGTGATCTGAAATTCTACTCACATGATTGGGGATACTTGATTACCCTATAGGCCAAGTTTCATTGACTCAGAACTTATACTTGAAAAATTATATCAAAAATTCAAAAACTTAACCTTAGGTTAAGTTTTTGATGTTGACGCCGTCGCCGTCACCAGAAAAGCGGCGCCTATGTCTCGCTTTTTGCTACGCAGGCGAGACAAAAATAACATAGGAGAAGGTGATAGACGGAAGAAACAAAGAATACATAAGGAAAGACAGAAAGAGAAAGTGATAGAATGGTAAAACACAGAATAACATAAGAGAAGGTGATAGAAGAAAGAAACAAAGAATAACATAAGGAAAGACAGAAAGAGAAAGTGATAGAATGGTAAAACAAAGAATAACATAAGAGAAGGTGATAGAAGGAAGAAACAAAGAATAACATAAGGAAAGACAGAAAGAGAAAGTGATAGAATGGTAAAACAAAGAATAACATAAGAGAAGGTAATAGAAGGAAGAAACAAAAAATAACATAAGGAAAGACAGAAAGAGAAAGTGATAGAATGGTAAAACGAAGAATAACATAAGAGAAGGTGATAGAAGGAAGAAACAAAGAATAACATAAGGAAAGATAGAGAGAGGAAGTGATAGAATGATACAACAAAGAATAACATAAGGAAAGACAGAAAGAGAAAGTGATAGAATGGTAAAACAAAGAATAACATATGACAAAATAATCCCAGCTATGAATTTTTTTTAAAGCATTTGATAGCCAAAAACTTGAGCATTTTCGGCATTAAAAAAAAAAAAAAATTCTGCAGATTTTTTTCCAATCATTTTTATTGATCGGCGATCGGAAATTATTATCCGATCACCCCTGATCGGCTCAAGATCGGCCCCCGATCCGATCATCTGTTACAGGCCTACCCCCAGCTCCCTCCCCCGCCAAAAGAAACTTTTTAAAATATTTTTGCTAAAAGAGTCCATATAATAACCAAAATAGAATTCTGATCTATATAGCATTATAAGAAATGATACATTCATTTTTGATCATATCCAATCCCATCCTCCCCCCCCCCCCCCCGAAAAATAAATTTTTAAATGATACGTTTTTTTTTATAACAAACTTGTTTTTTCGAATGCTATTGGACATTATTCTTAGACATGACTTACATGTACAGATAAAACGGTGTCCTTTATGATGATGATTTGAATATAATGTTCCGTAAACAAAACAATCAACAACATATAAATAAATGTCGTAACATAAATGAATATATACGTGGGTAAATGGTACGGATTGAAAGGTCTGCCCAGTTGTGCCATAAGAGCGCAACTGTTCTACCCAGGGTCCAAGTTATATTTGGATGATATAATGATGATATGGCAAATGAAGGTAAATATCGTTTGATAAAATAACAATATTATATGATGATATGGCGAATAAAGATCAACCTTCGGCAGTAGAGGTGTTGTGGTCGAGTGGATACGTCGCCGGACTGTCGATCACAAGGTCCGCGGTTCGAGTCCCGCCGCTGCACTAATGTCCTTTGGCAAGACATTGATCTACATTTGCCACACTGCACCCAGGTGAAGTAAATGGGTACCTGGTAGGAATTTATTCCTTGAAACGCAGCGCGCGAAACAGCTGCACTGCTAAAGCCAGGGTAATTATGCTGCATTATTGTAGAGCGCTCAGAGACTTCTGACAAAGTAAGTGTTAGGCGCTATATAAGCACTGTAATTATTATTATTATTATTCTTAGACATGACACACAAATAAAACTGTCTTTTATAATAGTGACTTTTTTACCAATAGAAATCAGAACCAAGGGGGAGTGAGATACGTTTTATAATTTATTATATAGCAGACCCAAAGGAAGCAGCAGCTTTCATCCCCAGAAGCGATTAGATACAAACCCTGAATTATGTACTGGCATGGTCCGGTTTCCAGTCTTTTCATATAATAATAATAAGGCCATGTAAAATTGATTACATGTTGATCGTCCGGATTTTTTGAAAAAGAGGAGGAGGGTGTACCATGTTATTTGATATTTGATATTTCAAAATGGCCGCTCAAAATGGCCGCTCGGTACATTTTCCCTGACAGTCGAGGCTATTTTTTTTCAAGATGGCCGCCAACAATTTTTTTTTTTTTTAAATCAGAAATAGAGCCATTTTAGCAGTGTTTTTCATGTTTTTTTTCTTTCAAAAAAAAAAAAAAATCAAAAAAAAATTCAAAAAAAAAAAAAAAAAAAAAAAAAAAAAAATAACAAATAACAAAAAATAGGAGGCGGCCCCCAAAAAGGAAGCGGGCGGGGACGATCAACATGAAATCAATTTTATATGGCCTAACATGAAAGTGACCCCTCGACCCTTTTACCGTATTGCTGCACCTACATAGTACACAATCTTTAGTATTGAGCAAACAAGGGCATTACGTCAGTCTATAATTAGCGCAAACTTTTGACCCTTGCGCCGAGCAGCACGTGTGTGATTTGGGGGGATAGCGCGTAAAGGAAGGTGAATCTGGACTGTGTATGTATCGTCACGCATTGGTATAGCAGGGACTCCCAGTGTGTAGCCGGGAGGCGTTATTTTTTTCTGCGGCACAGATTGGGGCATGGTGCGTGTTGAGCCTATGGGAAGTACGTTCTTTCCCTTCTGAATAGTGTCTGCACGTGAGACTAGTCATAAGATCCATCCCATTGATAGAAATGCAATTACAGTATCGTCCAAAACGTTTATCAAATACGTAATGCAGCATGGCCAGCATGATGCTGCATGATATGTATTTGCAAGGTGTTATAGAAATGGTACACTATACTCTTGCATTACAGCCTTACAAGCATTAAATATTTTGTAATACATACACACAACCCAAGCAATTAAAAAAGCATCGTGATATTGAAATACTGGTACACTGTTTAACATGTACTGTGTGTGCATGCGTGCATAGTATGTATTGCTACGTCATCGATACGTCGTTGCAAGCACACGATAACTATTAGTCTGTAAATCAAGACCCTTTGTAAATCAAGACCCTTTAAAAAAAAAAAGCCCCAATCTGTGCCGCAGAAGAAAATAAAGCCCCCATGGAACAACTAGATCGCTGTATATATTTCATGTATGTGCAGGGTGTACTAACTCATTGGTGTGGCTGTTTTTTATGCGTTGGAGTATGTTGATAAAATTAAAAAAATGAGTGTAGGTCTATGCGTTGATTTATTGAAACACGAGAGAACTCCTCTTCAAAATAAAAGGATGGTACGATTCACAAATAAAGTTTTGAGATTGAAGAGCAGTGTTAAAAAAAAGGAGGCAATTCAATTATTTTTCTGATCATCAACCCCCTCCACCCCCCAACAAAATCCCCTCTCTCTTTCTCTCTCTCCCACATCATTTTGAGCGTAAGTTTGTTTCCTTAACTATAAAGAGCGTTTGGAGATTTAGAAAACTATGTGGGCCTGTAACCCAATATGAATACTAGTTCACTGTATGTGCAGTGCGGTAGCTGAAGAAATGTAAGTAGTCACAACTACTGATTGTGTTGCGGAAGTTTTCAGTAGAGCATTTCCTGTGTGTGGGTTGGCTTTTCGGCGTGAATGAATCGCCAATCGAGTTGCTGCCAAAAGAGGGAGCTAAACAGACATAATCAGTAATTTTGAATTCTATATTTATTTTGCTTTTTTCTCTGCAATTACACAATTTCATTCAAATTCCTTTAGCTAGAGTCGTTTATTTGTACTGCTTAACAATTGGTGTGAAATTGAATAGAAACTGTTTCAATGTCTTTTTCACCATTACCAGAACTGGAGTTTATCTGTAACTTGCCATTTTTTATTCTTCTATGTCAAAATGCTGTTCATTCAAATCAGGCTCTGAATGTTTTAAAACTTATTTTAAAAGGTGCTGTATTTTAAAGCAAACATTTCTTGCAAACATTCAGTGTACATATGTTAAAAAAGATGATATTAAACTAGCTTTTTACCATATTAACGTTTTTTATTGACCAAAAAAAAAAAGTACTGTAAATCTCTGTGTAACACTTACAATGCAGAAATGTCCTCATGCTGATATTTCCATATTAGGACCTACATGGGTGTATACTTTATTTACAAGTACAGTGTAGGTAGTTTTTTTTATTGAAGTAGTGATAAACATTTAAGGGCAATTGACTGACGTGCGGTATATGCAACACACATAGAAACAAACGTACTAACATAGTTTTTGAGAAAAAAAAGAATATTTCTGGGAAAAACATAATGGTTGGCAGCTCTATCGGTGCATTCAAGGAATAAATTTGGCCAGGTACACCTTGGTGGAGTGTGGCAAATGTAGATAAATGTCTTGCTAAAGAAGCTTAGAGCTGCGGCAGGGATTTGAACCCTGTACCTTGTGGTGCACAGTCTGGAGACTTATCCACTAGAACCACAACATCTCTACAAAATGTATAAGTGGCCTTGGACCAATCACTTTGACATGGTAAGAAACTCAACACTATCCTGTTTACTGTCATTAGAGATACTCGCCAAAGCACCACATTTGACGGCCTTTTACTTTGTGAGAGCGATATACCAAAGAAGTTAGTGAATGTGATCCTAAACAGAATGTACACAAATGAATGTGTAAGAGTTTGATATTATAGTGTATTTTGAAGAGGTTGTTTTTTATAGGGTGTAAATCCATTCTTATTTTTAGGTGATTTGATGCAGTCTATACTAAAAGTAGCACATTCCCCCCCCCCCCCCCCCCTAACAAAAAGGATAAAAACAGTGAAAATATATCAGTTATTACGTATTTGTTTTGCATTTTCGTGTTTTTTTAAATTGAAATTTGCCTAAAAGAAAAATGATTTTAATGAGCCAATCTGTTTGAAGGTGGTAACACTAAATTTACAAATACATAATAGAACACAAAAATGTTCTACCGGTACCCCCCTAAAGAACCACTCATAATTTTAAAACTCTTAAAGGTACTATGTCCCATTTGCAGCCTTATGTACAACTTTGCAGGAATTATGAACATGTCATGTATGTCCTATCTGTGAAATTTAAACGTTAGCAGTGTACTAATATTCAAATTATGCAAGGAAACCTGTTTTACCTTCTAGATTTCACTGTCAGACACTATTTAGTGATTGACCGACTTCTTTTTTTCTTTGGTAAAAACATACATGAAATAAGCTGTAAAGGGTACATGAGCATTTGTCTACATCAATAACCCAACACTTGTAATGGCCAAAATTAAACTGATTGAATCTTTGCGCAGCACAAAACATACGACCATTCGGTACGAGGGTTTGAAAATCACACTATTACTTAAGTGATTGCAAAAATGTAATGCAATTACCTAAGTGATGGCGTAAATATTCATAAATGAATGATACACGCCAATAAAACAGCAATCACTGAAGGGAAGTTCTTAATAAGTATTATCTTTCAAATGCCGTTGAAATTTAACTATTTCATTTGGTTTGGCCTGCAAATGTGGCATAGTACCTTTAAATATATCACGATGTCATCTTACCACAATATTGTTGCAGTTGTTATGTACATTTTGTGTGCAAATCAGAGATATTCATCACTGTATGGCTGAATGAGCACAGATTAAAGACAAAATGGCCCGATTCAAAAGTCACAAGACATTGTGTGTGCCTGACTGCCTGTACATTGTTGTGAAACAGCACATGACTGAATGCATTGATTATGGTTTATGAAATAATACTGTTTGATATTCAATTATAAGTATCATATTCCATCCCTTTTTTATTTTTGAATGGCAAATGTGTTTAAATGCATTATATGCAATTGTAAAACGGTCATGGCCTCTTTGACATTATTACTGACATGTAATGACATGTAATGTCAAAGAGGCCATGAAAGAGCTAGATTTGTCCATCTAGGCCTAGGCCCTCTCAGCTCCCTGTCCGGTTCCTGAGCTACCACTGTCATAATTCTATTGACAATTGTGTGCGTGCGGGTAGCGCTACGATCGGCAGCGCATATATGCAATCTCTAAATCGCGGCTGGAATGGCATGCAATATCTGTTGCCATGCCAGAGCCATCCTCTTTCAGGTACTACCGGTACTTGGAGTTTTCATATTTCATTTAGAGATTTCAAACAACTTATTTAAAAGGTGGAAAACCTTTAGAATGATCTGCAATCAGAACGAATGATACTTGGAATTTTTTCGTCGAAGGCGTGCAAAACCCTAAAAGTTTTAAATATCAAAGGATTTCCTTACTCAACTTATAATATAAATGATTATGCTGTGGCAATTATTTGTATTGTATAGCAGCACAAAAGTGATGTGCATTGTTTTTATGTGGTCCCATTCACACACTTATATAATGCTCCTTTAAGTTGGGTTTGTGAAAGATGCAGTAACTTTGACTGGTTTACCTTTGACAGAGCCCTGAGGATAGCCAAATTGAGTAGCTAGGGGAAATGGTCTCGTCTTGGCCTCTACGTTCCACTTCAGGTATGCATCTTCCGCCTCTTCTTTCCTCTTCTTCAGCACTTTGTTCTTCCTTCTCCTTCATCTCTTTTTCAGCCTTCTTCTTGCTCCTCCATTCTCCATAGTTCTCCTTCAAAGTAAAGGGAAGATGAAAAGTGATTTCTTGTCGTAGCAACTGCAGGAAACAGAATCTCACAGATTTAAACAAAACTATTTTAAAGACTACAAAGAATGATAATACAATCACAAAGGTTCATTTTAAGTGACATCTTTCAATGGGAGATGACAAAGGTTGGTCTCTTGTTTCGATTAGAAATGAGAAAGAATATTAATTTTTGAAGTTGCACTCAGTTAAAAAACAAATTGGCAACACTATGACATATTTTGCATTTATTTGCAAGCTCCCCTGCTATTTGCCCTGTACTTAAAAACTTCAAAAATCTATACTTTCCGTTAACCCTATTTTAACTGGGCTATTTCAGACCAGGTTTTTACTGGGGGGGGGGGGGGGGGGGGGGTCAATTTGACCCCCCCCCCCATAAGATCTCGGCCGATCGCCGCGAAAATTTGCATGCATAGAATACTATGGTAATTTCAATTTTTGAAAAATTCACTCATTTGCATATTTATGGTAATTTATGCAAATAAGGTCATACAATTCACATTTTTTCCCATAAATCATACATTATTCATATTTAAGCATTCTTTTTCACTACATATATTCGTTAGGCCATTTGGAATAATAATACAACACAAAACATTGGAAGAGCCAGGTTATTCCTTATGTTATCATACATGCCAACATTTGAAAATCAGAAATCTGTACAAATTATGCTATTTTCAAAAAAAAGAGGAACAATCCTAACTCTCCTATTCAATACTACAGACAGATTTGTACAGAAAGAGGAACACCTGCATTAAAATGATAATTATCTTCTCCCAAAAAGAGGAATGTTCCTCTTTAATCTGTACAGTTGGCATGTATGTGTTATCTCTTGTTTTGATAATTTATTATGTATTTCATTGTTTTTTTTAACTTATGTATTTTATTTCATTTATGACTACAATTCAACTATTTTGACCCCAAAACAAACACCTAAACTTTAAACAAGACTAAATAACCAATGATTTATCTCTTTTTAAGAAAAATGACATTTCCATATGTTTTGTACACAAATCACAATAATGAGCGATTTTCGGGCTGACATGCGAAGACAAAAGGTCACGTGACTTTGTAAATATACATCCAATTTTCGAAAAATTGTTTTAAAAGATGCGTAAGACTCGAAAGAAAAGTCATGAAAGGAAAATTTTATATCTGCCGCGGTTTCGGAGTTGTCGCGAAATTTCTACAGGGGGGGGGTCAAATTGACCCCCCCCCCCCCCAGTCAACGTAGGGTTAAAGCCCTACTACTCATAGCTACTTACACCCTCTACAGTGCGAGTCATAAAAAAAGTTAACACCTAGGAAATTGCTAATTATTTTAACAAGGGAAACGCTCTCGGCGGTCTCGCCTGCATAACGCAATTCAATATGATAAACCAGAACGTCAATGACGTAGCGCTCATCCGCATCTCTCAACAAATATCGTAAATTTTATGTGGTACACTTTTGAACTGGTCAAAAATTAAAAATTTGATGCCCTGGAAGGGGCATAATTTCATTTCATTTGCATAAAGTACCATAAATAATCAATGGAGCAAAATCTCACAATTCTGTGTAGAAGTTTAGTGTTCCAAATTTAGCTCTACCAGATAAGGCAAGATAAGGCAAACCAAATCAAAATCGGTCGAGAATTGGGGAAAAGAAGCAATTTTTGTTATTTTTTGAATAAATTTGCATAAATTACCATTATAAATTAATGGAGAACAATTTCAAAATTCTGTGTAGAAGTTTAGTGTACCAAAGTTAGCTCTACGATATAAAGCAAACCAAATCAAAATCGGTCGAGAAATGAAGGAGAAGAAGCCTTTTTTGCGATTTTGAATAAATTTGCATATATTAGCATAGATAATGAATTTCACGATTCTGTGTAGAAATTTTAAATCCCCCTCCTAGCCCTATCATATGAAACAATCAGAATCAAAATCGGTTGAAAAATAACGAAGAAGCATTTTAAAAATCTTGATGTTGATGCCACAACAAAGTCTAAGTTTGTTGACCTTAAAACTTAGTGATCTGAAATTCTAGTGTAGAATCTACTCACATGATCATATAGGGTTATCAAGTCTCCCCGACTTGATAACCCTATAGTCCAAGTTTCATTGACTAAGAACTTATACTTTCAAAATTATATCAAAAATTCAAAAACTTAATCTTAGGTTAAGTTTTCGATGATGATGCTACAACATAGTCCAAGTCTGTTGCCCTGAAATGACCTTTGACCTTGACTTTGTGATCTGAAATTCTACTCACATGATTGGGGATACACTTGATTACCCTATAGTCAAAGTCAATTATATCAAAAATTAAAGTTTTTGTTGTTGACGCCGCCATCGCCGCCACCGGAAAAGCGGCGCCTATGTCTCGCTTTTTGCTACGCAGGCGAGACAAAAACTGACATACATCTTTTTGGATAACTTTAAAGATACAATGTATAGGTCTTCAGATGAGTCGTGCCTTTCTTCAATATAGGCTCAAAAACTTAAGATCCATACCATAAAACACTACTTTTACTTAGTAACAAGTAAGAAACAAACATGATTTCAATTTCCCCACTGAATTCCTATTATGGTACCTCAAGAGTTCCTTTCTTAAGGTAAAGATCAGTTTTGGAAACGCCCCCCTCTCAAATATTAAATGGAAGCTCTTATTACCAATCATGTGAAAGAATATGTTTTGACTAATACGTGATACAAATTTTGCTGAGAAACCGCCTACTAATTGATATATTTGGTAAATTATTATGTCTATTTGGACCTGATAGATATCGCGCATGTGTCGCGTAGTTCCATATACATCTTTCTGTGTACAGTGCTTGTAACTTTACCAAGACTGGGCCAAATTTCTTATCATTTTGATGATTCCAGAACCTTACAGTACACTAATGATTATATGCTAGATGATCAACCTTTCCTGATCGATTCCACAACGTTTTTTTCACAATGCAATCGCATGACCATAACTCAACTTTATCTTTAAGTAAGTGTGATAGCTACATATACTTACATGGTCACCTGTTCCTGCCATGTGGATACACACTGGTTTCTTCTGGGTTCGCCATTGTGTGGGTACTATCAGTTGAAACCTGGAATATCAAATCAACAGTCGTGAAATACATGTGGTGTATTCTCACACATGATTTCAGCTTTAACTAGCGTAGTTTATCCTCACAACTAAATGTAGAGTGTAGAGAAGTTTTCCATGTTGTAAAACAAGAAACCCCTGTCAAACAGTCCACTTCACATAGACTGGAAAAGACTGGTTTACTAATTTATTCAAATTTTATGCATACTCTATAAACAAAGGTTGTTCTTGATAAACTGAAAGCTTGCTCACATAGAAACAGGTAATGTATGCAGATTGGATTCCAAGTATTGTAGTTCATTCATTCATAACAGGCCATTGGAATATCTTGTAACTAGGTCTCCAGAAAAGAAACATCCATAAATTTTAATATTGAAGTAAACAGGTCTATTAAATGAAGGTCTCTCCTACAGCCATCTATATTCTCGATACAATAGCTTATGAGAGGTCTCCAAAAAAATGTAGGAATCACTATGAACATGTCGGACAAAGAAAGCGGACAAAATATACAGTTCCTCAGGTAGACAAAAGAACATCCCTTCACTGCTATTATGTAAAAAGTGAATATGCATGTGACACCTGTTCTACACATTTTTACATAATAGCAGTGAAGGGATGTTCCTTTGTCTACCTGAGGAACCGTATATTTTGTCCGCTTTCTTTGTCAGTCATGTTCATAGTGAATAGAGCACAGAGCATGACTATTCTACAATATAGCTTGTCTAAGGCTTTCTAAAACACTAGCACCTAGTGCATGCAATTTGTTTTCTGACTGCTCAAAAACAACCACTTTTTGACAGGTGAATGCAATAGCTTTTACAAAGCATTCAAGTATATGAATAGGGCCTCCACCTGAATAGGCCATTTTTGTAATGTAACCAAATTTAATGCATAAGTCTTTGTGAAGTGCCTCAATACAAATTATTTCATTCACCTGATAAGAATAATAGTATTCCAATAGTCAGAATGCAAACTGCATATATTAAGTGTTGCTAGGTAGGTCAAGCCATAATGTGTGTTCTACCTGGCAACAACTAAGGTATGCAGTTCGGATTCTGTCTATTGAAATACTATTATTCTTATCAGGCGAATGAAATAATTTGTATTGAGGAACTTCAAAAGGACTTATGCATTGAAATTGGTTACATTACGAAAATGGCCTATTGTCAGGCAAGGGCAGTGAGGTTCATAGGTTACATCACATGCAAATTGGCTGATTAGCATTCATTTAATGACATTTTTATAAAAAAACAAATAACAAACAGCTGTCATTCGTTCGCTAGTTGACATTAGCGTTCTTGATAACTTTAGAATTATCCAAAGCAACTCTGCCACAAGTCGTGCCTTCAGACAGTTCTAAAGTTTATTGTGTGCACGCTATTTGTTTACAAACATGGCATACACTGAACCGATTTATGTTTAGTTGTAAAGCATCTCACCTTGCTGTTTTGACCTCCTTTGGCATGATGTCAAATGGGGACCTGAAGTTTCCATCAACGATGCGGACATCACCCTTCTCCACATCCTGTGATGGGGTGGTACAGAGAAATGGTTTTGAAGAGTGACTTTTTTACAAAGTTATCATCACTAAACTTATGGGACTTTCAAAATGGCTGGATTTGTGAATTGATAGTCTGCCATTTGTTCAAATTATAGAGAGTTAATAGAATGCAAAATATTACAAATGTATTACGACTTATGGAGAATACTTTCTTTTTAGGGCATATAATAATCTGCAACCTATACAGTGCGTCCCAGAAAAAACAAAACCGAGAAGTATCGATGTTCTATCATAACTTAATCACAACTATAATTAATGAATGATACATATTTGGGAAGCTTAGAGTCTCCTCTTTCATGTGATGCTACTCAGATAATGCATATTTCACGCATGAGTGATTAAAAGCAATTTGAAGGAAGGAAACCAAAAAGACATTTGGCGGGCGGTATCTGAATTTCGAAAAAAAAATCACATTTCTAGTAAGTTGAGTTTCTGCCCTTTCATACGACACCTCAATCAGGAAAAATGAGCGAGGAATGACAAAGTTCTGTTTGTTTAAAGTAGTGCTTGTATTTCCATAATTTTATTAAATGAATTCGTTTTCACTGGCTGCCAATAAACAAAATTAACAAAAGACTTAACTCCGTTTCGTTGACAATCAGCCGTAGACGAGAGTCTTCATGCATGGCTGATTGTCAACGAAACGGAGTTAAGTCTTTTTGTCAAATCTGCTTTTTGCTACGGCAGGCACCCAGTGAAAACGAATTTGTTTGTCAAAATTATGAAAATGTAAGGGCTACTTTAAACAAACAGAACTTTGTTATTTCTGGCTCATTTTTCTTGATTGAGGTATCATATGAAAGAGCAGAAAATGAACTATCTAGAAATGTGAATTTTTCTTTGAAATTCAGATACCGCCCGCCAAATTACATTTTGGTTTCCTTCCTTCAAATTGCTTTTAATCACTCATGTGTGAAATATGCATCACGTGAGTAGCATCAACTGAAAGAGGAGACTCTAAGCTTTCCAAATATGTATCATTCATTAATTATGGTTGTGATTAAGTTATGATAAAACATCGATACTTCTCGGTTTCGTTTTTTCTGGGACGCACTGTATAATAAAGTCAGTGCTCCAACAGGGAAGGTGCTTAAGAAAGAAAAAAAAAAAAAATTTGAGCTGGAGAGTTCACCATGAATATTAGTCACGATCCCACTGTTTTAATTGCCAACTATTAAACAAAACAAAAAGAAAATGCAAATTAAAGGTAAAGACCAGTATTGGAAACGCCCCAATTTCAAAAAATGGAATGCAAGCTCTTATTACCAATCATGTGAAAGAATATGTTTTGAATAATTCATGATAAAAATGTTGACGGGAAACCGCCTACTAATTGATATATTTGGTAAATTAGTGTATCTCTCGCCTGTTGAGAGATACAAATGCATGTGTGTGTAGTCCCATATACATCTTTCTGTGTACAGTGATTCTAACTTTATGAAGACTTGGCCAAATTTCTTATCATTTTGATGATTCCAGAACCTTGCAGTACATCTATGCTAGATGATCAACCTTTTCTGATCGATTTCACAATGTTTCTTTCACAAAGCAATCGCATGACCATAACTGGTCTTTAGCTTTAACCTAAAAATTACAAAACATACATATGAAATAGAATATTAAAACAAAACAATTGAGAATATTGAAAATCAGTCTTACACTGTCTATGTTGACTGGGTAATGTTCATTGACAAGGCGTTGACACGAAGAACGGTCTGCCAGAAATCTCAGAAAATCAAATTGCCTGTAAGATCAAAAAGATATGGGAAAGAAAGAACATTTTAAAGAAAGAACATTTTAAAAAAAGGACATGAAAAGTAACCCAATGATTACAATAATGAACTACCAGTATTTAAAGTAGATATTCATTGATTTTAAAAACTAACTTTATTTTCATTATTGCAAAGTTGAAATTTTCATTATTGCAAAGTTGAAACTTTGATTCGACATTCAATGCTTGGAAACATTCAAAGTAATGTTTATTATAAATTACAAAACGCTTAAATACAGCCCCGGCATAGCACCTGAAGAGCTCTCCGAACGCTGCTGAGATGTGTGAGAAGGGTGGTTTAAACAGCGGGCTAAATCTAACCCACGGTTTAACGCGTCATATGACGTCATACCAACGAGCTTTGGCTTTTTAGCGCAGACGATCATACAAATTTTGTTAACAAATTTGTGGTGAAACAAAGTGAAGAGACCTTCATAAAGTTGCTGTTTTTTCAACTGTGATAGCCTACATTGTAAGTATTTTTAGTTATCCACAACATATTTGTACCATATTCTCAGCTCAGCTACAATGAAAGCCCAATTGAACATGTTTTATGTGCGTAAAAAGTGCACGAATAATAATCTAATCGTAAGTTGCACAGCCTTTGCGAACATTGTCGCAAGACCTAACGCAGCTCGGACCCATGCGTGTGTATTTGTGTTGTGTTGTTTATGTAATTTTGCGAGGCGAGGCAATTTCGCAATAACTGCGAATGTGCCAGCCAACAATACGAAATAAGTTATAACATCACACAATTGTGTGATTCGGGAAGAAAAATATGTTGATCATGACATTTGAGACATTCCTGGCCTCGGGGGGGGGGGGGGGGGGGGGGGGGGTAGCGACAGTTCCATCGGTATTTTTGCTGCCTGGCCTCTCGGCTGGCGCAATGCCAATGCCATGGCATGCATTTATTATTTAAAATGATTGTCGTTGATTCGAGCATTTGCTCTGCTGATGCTGCTTCTCATCTAACGGAGGAGAACAAAAAATGCCAAAATGAAAATGAAAATTCTTCCACGCTGATGGATTTTACTAGTCTACTAAGTACTAGGTCTAGACTAGGCCTAGGGATCTACTCTCTAGTACTACACCTACACTGACACTCAGTACTGACTGAATAAGACTTGAGCTTGAAGTTGAGCTCGAAGTCGGTGGCGCGCGGTGAGACACACAAACACGTAGATCTAGGCCTAGATTTAGATCTATTATCTAGTCTAGACGTAGAAAATCTAGTCTCAAGAAATTAGTCAAAGCACGCCAAACCATGGCATGAATTTATGAAAAGTATTTTGTAAATTATTGTAAAAGATAGGCCTAGATCTAGATCTATTCTAGATTTAGAAATTGAAATGGAATACAATATTTTTCAAAATAGACCTAGAATCTAGGCCGTAGGGTCTACCGCTAGTAGTACATGTAGATCTAGGTATACCCGATTACCGGTAGTCAGTAGACCTCAGGCTCTAGATCTAGAATCTAGTAATGTAGTAGGTCTAGATCTAGACCTACTTTTCATAAATTCATGCCAAGCCCACGCCCATGGTTTGTTGTGTTGTGTCTTGAGAAGTTGAGTGTTTGTGTGTCTCACCGTCACTGAGTTCGAGCTCGAGTCTGACTGAGCTGAATGAGAGGTAGTCTACTTTAGGCCCATCTAGACTAGACTCTAGACTAAGTGACTGTCGAATGTCTAGATACAGTCAACTCCTACAATATCACATCATGATCATGTCTAGGCCTACATCAATACATTGTTGTAGGCCTACTTGAATTTTGAAGCAAGTTTAAAATCTGCACAAGCAAATAGCCAATAAATCAATGTGTGTTCTTCCTAATCTAATCTTAGTCAAATTCAACCTTTCACATGGGACATCTAATGCTAATTTACATGTACATGTACATGTAGCTAATTTCACATTTTATCAAGCATGAGTAGATTTTTAACCAAAAAATGACAGGAATTGGCCCCTACGTTCTTATGGAGGTTCAGTGACATCATCTTTCCTAATTACGCAATAGTATGACTCAACTAGTAGTACTAATAGCACTCCTTTCTTTAATGCAATCAAAGTATTGTTACTATTTTTTTAGAGTTTGCAAAAGCTATTCAAAATCAGATTGTCTACAATACAAAGAATGCAAAACATGCAATATCATAGGCTTTATTCGATAAACAATGAATGATATTTTTTTCATTTCATGTTCTAATTTAATTCACTTTTTTCTATTTTGTTGTGACAGAGACAGCATGGCTGAATATAATATATATTCACCATCTCCGCCGGCTTGACCGGAACAGAGAGTTGATAGGCAGACCTCAGAGAGGCCTTCGTGACCGCAAGAACCATTTTGAAGTGTATGATGATGAGTCATTCCGGACCAGGTACCGGTTTCCCAAAGAGACAGCATTCTAGCTCATCAACTTGGTGGATGAAGAGCTGAGGAGGACGACAGACAGGAACGACCCAATACCTGTTTTGATACAGGTAGTGACAGCACTTCGATTCTATGCTGTTGGTGAGTAATTTACCTTATTTAGTATGGGAATGTTATGTTAAAATTCTATTTAATCTGGGCTGAGCGAACAAATAAAAGGGTCAAATAGTGGTTATTATGTTTGGCCGAAGGTTTTGTCATAAACCGGGAGATTCTACATGAAAGCGGGAGGAAGGGCGTGGTGGCGTGAGACTCCCTCCAAATGCAAGAGGGTTGACAGCCCTGATTTAATAAAAAATCTATTCTACAATTTTAAGGAAATTAAACATTTTTCAGTTTGAGAATTTGATATGGCCTTGTAACTTGTAAGAAATTGTACTAGTTGATATTTCACTAAAAGGATTTTTTTTTTTTTTTACAGGGTCATTCCAAAAGATGCATGGTGATGAGGCACAGCTTTCACAGTCTTCTGTATGCAGAGTCATCAAAGACGTGTCAGAAGCGTTTGCATGAAGAAGGAGACAATTCATGAAGTTCCCAACATCAAGAAAAGTAGTAGAAGCAGCAGCATCTTGCAGTATTCTCACATCTGTCTTTTCAATTGCCGTCATTTGTTGTGTTGTGCTGACTTTTTGTTAATCGTCATTGTCATCATCTTCATCATCATCGACATCATCACTGAAATCGTTCATTGACTGCTTCATCACCATCATTACCGACAACATCGCTGTCATCATTATCATCACTGACATCATCATCGTCTACAACATTGTCTTCGTCAATAACATTGAATACTTGTTTTGATTATCCATATTAAATCATCAATATTTAAATATATTTCTCTTGTTTGATGGTGTGATTTTTCTCGGGAGATCATTAAGTTAGGAGGTAAACCCCTTGGGGAGTGCTACAAGTGAATGACCTACTTTGTTTATCTTGTTTAATTATCAATATACCATTTGCTGTTATCTATTACTTATAATTACTTTGTACCCAGTACCCACCATGAATTAAAATGGATTCAGTATTTTTCGCTAAATCAAAATACCTGTGCAGTACAACATTAAGAGAGAGAGAGAGAGAGAGAGAGAGAGAGAGAGAGAGAGAGAGAGAGAGCAAAAGACAAAGAGAGATGAAGAAAGAAGGAGAAAGGGTATGTGTGAGAGAGAGAGAGGTGGAGGAAAACAAAGAAAAGGAGTATGAGAGGGAGTTCTAACGAAATAAGATAATTTGAGAGAGAAGGTGGGGTAGAGAGCTGGTGAAAAAAAGAGAGAGACAACAAAAACAGGGAAGGTGAAAGAGTGAGAAATAGAGACAAAATTTTAAAAAAAGTTTGACTTTCCTTTTTGTTTAAATCATCAAAATACTGTATTCTGATTGGACAAGGCAAATATGCATTGTAACACATGGACAGATTCATATTACACTGATTAGTGGAACTTATAAGGGGTTGCTGGACCTAAGAAACACAATTGGAGCATTTTCAAATTTCTCTGATGTCATTAAAATACTGTTTTCTGATTGGACAAGGCAAATATTCATTGTAACCCATAGACAGATTCATATTACACTGATTAGTGGAAGTTATAAGGGGTTTCTGGACCTAAGAAACACTATTGGAGCATTTTCAAATTTCTCTCACGTCATTAAAATACAGTTTTCTGATTGGAAAAGGCCAAAATGCATTGTAACACATAGACAGATTCATATGACACTGACTAGGGGAACTTTTCAGGGGTTTCTGGACCTAAGACGCACAATTGGAGCATTTTTAAATTTCTCTCTATAAAAGTGTCCGGCATCAACTATTTTTAGTCCACTATTTTCGTATTTACAAACTACTTGTTTTCTGTTTATTGTATCGGGTTTCCCTTTCCATATGAATTTAAAGAATGAGTCATCGATTGATTTTAGAAGATGTTCAAAGGGATTTGGAATATAATCAAATAAATGATTATGATTTAAAAATATGAAATACCCTTGAACGTTTTATAACGTTTTTGCCATATCTCTATGTATGGGTCCTTCTGCTTCTCATTACGAGTCACTGTCTGGAGAATCATTGTCTTGAATGACCCGAAAGTCTTTCAGCATCTCTTGGTCTTGGACTGATATGCACATAATGCATCAATGGATGTTTCGGATGCCAGTTTGATGTCTGAAATGAAGCCAGCTGAATGCACAGCATGAAAAAGCTGTCTTCTTAATATCGCCATCGTTTATTTCAATCCAAGTTCTCCTAGAATGATACCATATATGATTGCGAATTGCATCAACGTGTGAAAGCAATATACACTACGCTATACGCTCTACACTCACGTAACCGTTGCCATGGTTACGTGGACGAGCGTTGAATCGGCTGTGCGTAAACGTAAACAGTACAAATGTGTACCGATTATGCCTAATAATAATTGATGGACGTGGGGAGGAAAAGCGCCTGCACATGCAGTGTAGCAAATTCTGGCAAAAAGAAATACCATACATGGAAAGCTTAGGTTTGGGCGGACATTTTGAGATTAACATTACTGCGGGAATCGGCCGGAATCCTAATAAACATGCTACTTTTATATAAAAATTGCAATTTTTTCCTTTTTTTGGTGAAATTTAATGCTCATTTTCCCCAAAATGAAGCTTCCATAAATTTGGTCATTGTATTTTCTAATTGGGTTACCAATAGGCAAGAAGTGCACGCAGTATCAAGTTGATTGCTTTTCCCTTCATAAATTCCCAACACCTACTGTAAAGTTGCCTCTTTTATCATTTTTGAAGCAACATATAGATTTTCCCATGTTCGCAGGGGTATATGACACTTTTAAAACTCGCTAAATATTAAAATATGGATGGAAAAATATTGTTTAGAATGTTTTCTTCCCCAAGCGAATGAAAAAAATATAAAAATTCACATTCGCCAATTTTGAATTTTGGCACACTTTGAGGCGATTCTGGCCCACTGTGCGACGCTCCGGAAAAAAAACACGAAATATGTAAGAAATTGCAGTTTTGCGCACCACTAAAATCAATCCAACTTAAAACTTAAGTATTTAATTGTTACCAATCATATTCTAGCTCATCCTGAATCAATCCGAACTGCTGATATAAATAAGGGTTGCAAAGAAGTTCGCCCCATGGGGTTGTTGTTGCCAGCTGCTAGTTAGTTACTGTACTGGCCGGGTCTCTCGGCAGGATTAATAAATCAGGTTGAAAGAAACATTAATGTTTGAATAATAAAACGGCTTTCTAAAAAGTACTTCTTTACAACATACCGATCAAATAATTTTTAAAAGACAAAATAGATATTTTTCTTTGATTTTGAACACTGCATGCTTCTTTTAAAAGCTGAAAATTACTTGGTAATCACAAGAAGTTTCGATACGGATAGCTGTTGCAAGGCAAGTTCAGACTAGTCTCGGAAAAATGTGCAGTGCTCCTCGTTGGCTGTAATGCGTGCCAGAACGAACCCAAACAAAGACGTAATCGTAACGAGAAACAAGGGAAACGCTCTCGGCGGACTCGCCTGCATAACGTATTTCAATATGATAAACCAGAACGTCAATGACGTAGCGCTCATCCGCATCTCGCAACAACAAATATCGTAAATTTTATGTGGTACACTTTTGAACTGGTCAAAAAATAAAAATTTGATGCCCTGGAAGGGACATAATTTCATTTCATTTGCATAAAGTACCATAAATAATCAATGGAGGAAAATCTCACAATTCTGTGTAGAAGTTTAGTGTTCCAAATTTAGCTCTACCAGATAAGGCAAACCAAATCAAAATCGATCAAGAAATGAGGGACAAGAAGCAATTTTTGTTATTTTTGGAATAAATTTGCATAAATTACCATAATTAATTAATGGAGAACAATTCAAAATTCTGTGTAGACGTATAGTGTACCAAAGTTAGCTCTACGATATAAAGCAAACCAAATCAAAAATCGGTCGAGAATTTTTTTTGTGATTTCGAATAAATTTGCATAAATGAGCATAGATAAAGAATTTCACGATTCTGTGCAGAAATTTTAAATCCCCCTCCTAGCCCTATCATATGAAACAATCAGAATCAAAATCGGTTGAAAAATAACGAAGAAGAAGCATTTTGAAAATCTTGATGTTGATGCCACAACAAAGTCTAAGTTTGTTGACCTTAAATGACCTTTGACCTTAACTTAGTGACCTGAAATTCTACTCACATGATTGGGGAGACTTGATAACCCTAGTCCAAGTTTCATTGACTAAGAACTTATAATTTCAAAATTATATCAAAAATTCAAAAACTTAACCTTAGGTTAAGTTTTCGATGATGATGCTACAACATAGTCCAAGTCTGTTGACCTGAAATGACCTTTGACCTTAACTTTGTGATCTGAAATTCTACTCACATGATTGGGGATACTTGATTACCCTATAGTCAAAGTTTCATTGACTAAGAACTTATACTTTAAAAATTATTTCAAAAATTCAAAAACTTAACCTTAGGTTAAGTTTTTGATGTTGACGCCGCCGTCGCCGCAGTCGCCGCCATCAACGTCAACCGGAAAAGCGGCACCTATGTCTCGCTTTTTGCTACGCAGGCGAGACAAAAATTATCTATGAACAGTAAATTATTATACATCTTATGAAAGAGTGTTTTATCCCAAATCATTTGGTATCATTTTTCTGGGGTATACATACATGCCAACATTTGAAAATCAGTAATCTGTACACTATGTGCGCAAAGCGCACATCACGAGCGCGAAGTCCTTTTAGCCGGGGTCCAGGGCCCGCTTTAGGGCCCTGGAAGCTCTGGGTTTCCAGATGCTCTCTGGTGCAATCTGAGCCTATTTTAGGGACCATTTCCCCTAAAATTCAACCCAAGTTTATGGGTAATTTTTGTGTCATACCAAACAAAAAAGTGATTGAAGTGAATTCCACATTTTAATTTATCCTTGGCAGAGGCAGAGCAGATAATAGACATAGATTTAATTAGCCACTCATGCAGAGTGATGCATTTAAGTCTAGTTACTTTTTAAATAATTATACATGACATAGATCTATGCATAAAATGAGACTGGCAATAATGGTATTCAACTTTCCAGACAACAGTCAACAATCCAAAATTATTTTAACTCATTGAGCTACATGTAAATGAGGTTGTCAAAATCAATGTCAGCAGAACAAGACATCTGTTGAAAAAATATAATTATTTCTTCATGAAAGGAAGGAGCATTTGGCTATGGGCACCACATACTTTCAAGTTTCAAACCACTGATCTTTAGATCTTGCCGACAATAAATGCAGTATGCATATTCCTCCCCTTTTGTGCTTGCTCTAATAAAGGGAAATCGTTCCTTGTATTCCTGTTTGTACTTCTGAATTCGTCTTGCTGCTGTTCCGCTCATTTTGACAGATTTTCTTCCGAGACAAATCACAAATCACAAAGTATACGGTACCTCGAAACACGTACTTTGCATGGGGACCCTATGCATATACGGTGCGCTAGCCGCAATAGCGAATGCATGCATGCTGATATGCGCATGCAAACGTATAGAAATTATACTTACGAGATTTGCCAGCGCAAGTATTTACGTACGGAAATGTTACGTACGGAAACACATATCAGAGTGCACGTGGCGCGCAGCAACACGCTGCCACTGTACGTACATATCAGTGCACGCTGCACGCACCTTGCGCAATGCAATCCGTTCAGCACTCGATCGGATCAATGCTATGTATGGAAAGCCGAATTCCCCAAAATCGGAACGTTCCGTTTTTTAGGGCTATAAAAACTTCAAAAACGGAACAGTTCCGTTAAAATCGGAACGGTTGGCAAGTCTGGGTATACACAAAAGTGATACCAAATGATTTGGGATACAACACTCTTTCATAAGATGTATAATAATTTACTGTTCATAGATGATTTTTTTAAATAATTAACAATTTTCTAGGTGTAAACTTTTTTTTGACTCACACGGTATAAAGCAAACAATGCCCAAGCAGTAATAATAATAATAATAATAATGAACGTTATTTGTATAGCGCATATCACTAACACCATGAAATTCCCTATGCGCAGTGACAGTTGGTTCCTTTTTCCTATGTCAATTTAGAGCTGATAACCACCTGTCAGTGACCACGCAGGGAGGTCTAATCCCTCTTGGCATAACTAGTGCAGATAGGCTTTAAGAAAATTTGCAAAGATACATTCACCCTAAATATAATTATTTCAAAGATGTTTTTATACAACCCCTGTATGAATCATATCTTTTCCCTAACCAATTAGTAAGAAAACAAAGTTTATAAAATTGAAGAGGAGCTTGCAAGATACGTCACAGTGTTGCCAATTTGTGTTTCAATGATGACAACTTTGAAAATTCATAACTTTCTTATTTCTACCGGTAGTCGGTTTTTGCTCAAACTTTCACTGACCTGTTTTTCTCATTTTCCTGCTTTTATTAAAAGCAACTTAATATCAGGGTGGACTTCCCCTTTAACACTCACCTTTGCTTTTTCCTGTACTCTCCTCTTCTCTTCTGCTTCAAGTTGTTTCTTTGTCTTCTCTAGCCTCCAGTTGGCTTTTCTTGATTCCTGCTCCTTAGTTGTTCTTTCCTCAATCCACATGTTGACCTTGACCTCAATGACCTTAGCTTTCTCCACCTTCATCTCCTTCTCTTCTGCAATCTTCAGCTGTTTCTCCCTCTACAGCTTGGCCTATACTCGATAAAGAGAGAAGAAGAGAAGAGAGTGAGTGAGAGTGAGAATGGGGGAGGAAGGAGAGGGAGAGTAAGAGAGAGAGGAGGGAGAGCGAGAGAGGGGGGGGGGAGGGGAGGGGAGGAGAGGCTGGAGAGAGAGAGAGAGAGAGAGCGAGAGAGAGAGAGAGAGAGAGCGAGAGAGAGAGGGAGAGTGAGAGAGGGAGAGTGAGAGAGAGAGAGAGAGGCAGACCTGCCAACCTCTGGAGTTCAAAAACTGTATTCTTTAGTCCCAAAAGTTGTATTTTACTGACAAAAGTTGTATTCTTGAAAATAAACACGGATTGTTACGCGGATCGATGCCTCTTACAGTTTCTACCTACAGGAAGAATTTTTTTTATTGATCATTGGTTGAATATGCATGATTTCGTCATGACTGGTGTGTTCGATGAACCAATGAACATCCCCAAATTGCCGATGTGAGATGCTTGTAGGAAACTTTACAGGACAGAATGGACATTTTGCCATTAAAAATGGCGGACGCACACACAAAATATTAATTGAAGAAAAAAAAAAGATTTAAAAAAAAAATTGAAAAAAAAAATTAAAAAAAAAAAATCGTATTTTATTAAGGAAAATCGTACTGTCGTATTTGCTTCTAAAAATCGTACTAAATACGACTAAATCGTACTGGTTGGCAGGTCTGGAGAGGGAGGAGAGTAGGGGAAGGGGGAGGAGAGTAGGGGAAGGGGGAGGAGAGAGAGGGACAGAGAGAGAAGAGAGTGAGAGAGAAAGGGGGAAGGAAGAGAAAGGGGAAGGAGAGGGAGAGAGACGGACAGACAGAGGAGGGAGAGTGAGAGAGAGAGAGATGGAAAAGGGGGAGGGGGAGGGAGGGGAGAGAGAGAGAGAGAGAGGGAGAAGATTTAGAATACGGTGAAAAGATAAAGATCACGACACCTCACCAACAGCTAAGGTAAAGACAATACTCTCAATTTGTGGTCATAAAGGGTCATCATCAGAAATTCATGGACAAAATTAAATAACATTTTACATCAAATACCACACTTTAAACAAAATGAAGTTAGCAAAACAATATGCGGCAAATGCTGGGGAGCCCTCACCCTATCTAGCCGCCTGCCCCCCCCCCCCCTACATTTTTTGTGATTTTTTTTTTTTCAACGCTAAAGAATCTTGTGCTGAAATTTTACGACTTTTTCTTTTGATTCTTGCGCATCTTTTGAAATGAATTTTTCAAAAATTGTACCTACCGTTACAATGTCACTCAACCCTTTGTCTTTGCATGTCAGTCCAAAATCGCTCATTTCGTGAGTTGTGTACAAAACATATATGGAAATCTCATTTTTCAAAAAAAGAGATAAAACATTGGTTATTTGTTCTTGTTTATAGCGTAGGTGTTTATTTCGGGGTTCAAAATAGTTGAATTTAAGTTAGATTTAAAATTAAACAAAAACAATAAAATACATAAATTTAAAAAAAAGGAAATACATAAGGAATAACCTGGCTATTCCAATTTTCTTTTGGTATTACTATCCCCAATGGTCTAAAGAATATATGTACCGGTAGTGAAAATTAATGTTTAAATATGAAGAATATATGATTTATGGGTAAAAATGTGAATTTTATTACCTTATTTGCATGAATTACCATTAATATGCAAATGAGTGAATTTTTCCAAAAATGTATATAACCAGGGATGCCAACCTTTCAGAGCACAAATCAGTAATCGTAAGGCTAAAAATCCGTAATTTGGAGACAAAATCCGTAATTTTCTGCGCGACGCAAATTTTTCTGCACGCTGGCAAGCGCAGCTCCCGCAGGCAAGCGCGATAGCACAACAAGTTAAATAAAAGTAACATAGGTCTACCTGTTCATTAGTTGGTGTTACACGATGCATTTCCATTTCTTACTGTATTCTTCTTTAAAAGTCTGTAACTTCTTGCCACGCTTCTTAGTTGTGGAAGACATGATGATTGATATCTAAATCCAACCAACATGAGTTCTGATTGTCGACGAAAATCGACGAACGCTGTGACAGCCTGTGAGAAATCCGACAGTGTACACGGCGCTAGCGTAGCGAGGCCTGGCGCTGGCCCGGCGGTAGCGGCGCGGCCAAGAGAGGTATTTCACCCGGCCCCCGCTCGCGAAGCACATGTATGCACCTGCGCTGTGAAAGGGGTGTGCTAGATAACAAATTGTCCGATCGGAAGCGCTATGGGATTTCTATGCATGGATTCAAGGATGGCTGCGCTGCAATAGTCAAAAGTACCGGTACGTGCTAAACCTTAAAGTGCTAATTTTGAAATCTGCAAAATCCGGGATTTATGGTATGAAAACCGTACCGCCCGTAATTGGCCGATTTCCCGTAGAAATTACGGGAAATCCGTACTAGTTGGCATCTCTGTATAACCATAGTAATCTATACATTTCACTTGCATGCATGCAAATTTTTGCGGAGAACAAAGGTGGGGGGGGGGGGGGCCTTAGAAGCCCCCCTCCCCCCCCATTCCCCGGGCTAGATAGGGTTAAAGTTACTAGAAATTGTTGGTATGGGGTCATGAATTTGGTTCAATTGAAGATATTGGAAGCATATGCGATCCTACAATATTCAGAGATCGTTATCGCGGTTGAAATTGAGGCTAAAGTGATGAAATTGTAAATAATAAACTCTTTATGTTGTAAAGCTCCCTCTCAAGGTCAATATATTAATTTAGCTATTAAACAATGTTTCTTGACTAAAATGGACTAATTGACTTTAGATTGGAAATTATATATCACAACTGCATATTCTGTGATTTTCATGGTCGCAGCTACCATTGTATGGCCTTAGGCGCTACCGGTATTTGAAATTATCAAAATTTACCAGGCGCATCGGTAAAGTTTGATATTCAATTTTTCTCGAAACCAGAACTGTTTTTTAGGGGCTAAATTTTCTAGTGCTTATAATGGGGCATCAAAATATATCAAAATTGTAAAGGATCACTATCCAGCCAATTTTCAAAATTTCCCAAAACTTTGTATTACCTTTAAAGGTGAGGGGATTGATGGGACTGCAAAAAGCCCTATAGACCAACTGTAAGTTTCATAACATTTATTTCTTCTTGGGTTCCCAAAATTTAGGGGGATATGCCAGCTCATACACCTCCATTTGCAGTTTTGTGGACCCCACACCCTCTCTCTTTTGTCCGCAAGAACTTGGGGGATCCCGTTTAGTTACAGCATTACCTTTTCTTTCACTCTCTTTCTCTCTTGTGTAGTCTTCTCGATCAGCCATTTCTCCAATGGGGTCAACTGCAGGACTTTGTTGGATGTCGTTTGCGAGGTGGATGTTGAATGGGAGTCACTGGTTTTTGGCAGGGAGTACCTGGACGATTTGCTGCAACACTCCGTCCGAGACTTTGAGCAAGAGGTCGATGAAGACCTCGATCGTGACCTTGTAGTTGAGGTCTGTGATCTAACAATAGAGGACCGTGAGCTACAAGTTCATGGAATACATTCCAAGATTTTCAAAGAAAAAAGAAAAAAGAAAATGTCAGTTGTGAGCAGATTTGATTTGATTTGGTTTACTGGTTCTGGCATAATTTTGTTTAAATTATGCACATATTGAGCTTAGAACACATTTTTTATGATTTATAAAAAGAAATTATGAAAATCTCAGAAATTAAGTCCACTATTGGCTTGAAATGAGGCCCAAGCATAAATTATTATACTAATAAGATATTCAATTTTCAAAGTACATTGTATTTATTATTTCATATTTTGTTAAGCAGTTAAAGTTAAAGTATGCGAGTTACATTAAGTTCCTTTTGGCTCTCAACAGACAACATTAGGTATTAGAGGTCTACCTTAGTTTGGATGATGATGATGATGAAGAAGTGGATATGTCTTCATCATCTTCTGATTGGTTTCCCCAACACATCTAGTAAATCCTTGATGCTGCTATGGGATAGGATGGAGAGAAGGGAACGTGTCGATTCACCAGTCTCGTCTAGGGACAGGGATGTGGTAGCGTGTTTGCCATGATCTCCCTGGCCATCTGAACTTTGACCTCTGTTACCCTTAGGAGTCGAGCGGGATATCTGGTGGATGTAATCCCCCATAATAATCTTCATCCGGTATCTTTACACAACCAGAAAGAAGGTTTATTACAAGGCAACGATTTACAATAAGTATGCTTTTTAATATAGCTCCGCAAACCGTAGTAGCAGCGTGCGGTATACCAGTTGAGATCACACGTCATGGCGATCTCAACCGCACGCTAGCACGCTATGTGATGTGGGATGCTAAATGTTAGCGTGCTAGGCTGCTAGCGTGCGGTTGAGATCGCCATGACGTGCGATCTCAACTGGTATACCTCACGCTAACATTTAGCATCCCACATCACAACCATCAGAACATCCCAGTTTCATCTACAGCACATTCAACGGAAACAGCTCTAACACAATTCAGAGGTCAGCGCCATTGTAATGCAAAAAGGCGATTCACATGGTACATGTGGACTTCTACCCAAGCTCTATCGTTCTGGTAAGAAATTTGCTATTATTTCGTTTTTTTACCTCCGATTTTGAAATTCCGGAGGTAATTAGGAGTAAAAGGCCCATAAAATTCATCAAGGCCACTGTCCAATATTGGTCGGGTGAGGGAAAGTGTGATTTGGGACACATTTTAGGTTTAGTTTACCTGCCTCTCCGTGCGGTGGTATGGGAGCCGGTTAAGGCTCTCTGGAATACCATATCATAAAAAACATTTCCAGAGAGCCCTATAAGGCTAGTCTAGACCCTAGCAAAAACTATGAGCTAATGAAGAGGCATAAATAGTAACTTTCACGAGACCACATACAGGGTGTATATATCAAACTTACTATACCCGAGGCTTGTCGAGGGTATAGTAAATTTGATATAAATTTGCCTTGAGGAAGTTTGCTAGAGCCAAGATAGACATTTTATATCTGTTTTAATTTATATCCCTCATGAGTAGCTCACTTTTACAAAGAAAATATTACAAAGCCTGCATGCATTGTTTTCTTGCTGTAGTATTCACCGTTTTGATTCTAAGCTCCAGCATATAGAAGTTCGAACTGCGAGAGAAGGAGGTCTAGGGCTTCGTTATCCACAAGATCATCATCAAAATCGGCTTTTATTTCCTTACAAAAATCCTGAAACATATAAAGTCTGTACCTGATCTGTTTCTTCTTGTTTCTGCTGTCATTTCCTTCTTTAAATTTCAACAATTCTTCCACATTTAACAGATGTGAACAGGGAAAGAAATATAACTTCACACATGCGCACGCCCACCCACAACCCACCATCGGTATGCACTTGTATTGTGCAGCGGTTTGCCGTGAAACCTGTAAAAAAGTGTAGTCTACGAATATCAATGTTTTTCCGAAAAATACTCCAAAAATAACAAGAAAATTGACATGAAACAGGTAATAGGGAGGCCAATGCCCGGGTGTAAGGCTTCTACACCTATGATTTGTGCGCTCGTCGTCCACTTCAAAAAATTAGCAGAGAGAAAAAAATGATGTAAAAATAAAAATTTATGAAAATAAGAAAAGAAAATACAATTATATATTTCACAACATACCTATAATCACGGATCTGTAACGGTCTTTCACCATTTGTTGACGATCTTGCAGATTTTGACGTATTTGAATCCAATAATTGTGGTAGCAGAAGAACATGACGCGCACGCACCATTGACTAAGAAAATCCTAGAGGGCGTAGAGGTTTGCTCACTAAAAACCTTCTCATTGGCAGAAGGTCTACACCCTAAAAATATGGGATCCGTTTTGAGTAAAGAACTTTTGATAGAGATCAACATTTCAGATGTGCACAAATGTCACTTTTAACAACTAGAAAATATAATAAAGAAAAAAGATTATATCTTTTTAAATACAGATTTTTACAAACTGCACATTCGAAGGTAGATAGAGTACGATGTTTCTGTCAATCTTGCGTTGGTTCTTTGATATTAAATTGATTCCATATTTTTAGGCTCTACCTTCAGTCATTGAGAAGGATTTTAGTGAGCTAACCTCCGCGCCCTCAGGCTCTAGTACTCTAGGACCCTCTGTGCGCGTTATGTTTCGTCTGCTAGTACAATTATTGGATTCAAATACGTCAAAATATGCAAGATCGTCAACAAATGGTGAAAGACTGTTACAGATCCGTGTTTATTGGTATGTTGTGGAGTGTACAATTGTATTTTTGTTATATATGTTATTCCATAGATATTTGTTTTCTTTATTTGTTTCTTCTGGTAATTTTCTGACTTGGACGACGAGCGCACAAATCGTAGGCGTAGAAGCCTTACGCCCTGGCATTGGCCTCCCTACTCTTGTGCAGCTGCAGTGCAGTCAGTTGGTGCAGGGAGGTGAAAGACAAGGAGGCGAAACTCTTGTAATTTATTCAAACGCATTCTTGAGTTCTAAAGCGTAACAATGGGATGTGTAACATTCCACTTGGCTTTGAAGTTCCATGCTCCGAACCGCGCTTCCACTGCGGGGACTTTCGGAAGCCAGGCCCCAGTTTTACATTTATTACAAATTATTAAATTACAGGCAAAATTTCAGTGTAAATCAAAAACTTTATATGGGGATTTTATTGGGAATAGTGCATCAAACAAATTTTCAAATTTAAAACTCCGTCCTTCCTTTAATTTGTGTGCCAGAGTTGGTAAAAGAAAAATTACATCCTGTCAAAAACTCAATATTTTAGGATGATGCGCTAATTTGTGCATGCTTTAATGTCACATTATTTGATCCATGATTTACAATCTTCAATAACATTAAGTTTGCTAATGCGTGTTTTCGCGTGTTTTTTGTATTTTTCAAGTTTAAAAAAGGATGAAATTACACAAGTTTGTGTTCGCTTGTTCTACTCTTTACACATTCAACAATGGATGAGAAATCATTGGAAGGGACAGCGAACAGTTGCTGTGATACCATTTTCTGATGTAGGAATTCTAAATCCTGAAATTTCATGCGCTCTTTTATCTCACCACCTGGTTGCAGTTGCAGATTAGCGCATAACTTTTCGGCGGCTTGGAGCATGGGGTCAAAGGAGAGCGGCTTGATTCCAGTCCTTCTCTATCACGTCCCTGGTTGGTGTATGTACAAGTGGCTAAACCGTGGGGTTGTTAGAAACCGATTAGGCGATATTATCTTTAAATCTGCAAAGGGAGTACTTACAATTTTGACTTCATAGGTTGCACGATCAATCTGACCACTTGAAATTATAATTTGAAGAAGTCTTCGATGGGAAAAAGGGGGTGATTCTGAGTCCTAGGTCTTACCCCAACGATTCTTGCGTGTTGCATGCAGCGTCGATTCAAAATGCAATATGGTGAAGAAAAGGTATGCGCGGTGGTGGTGCAGTGGCTCAGCAAATATGAATATTCATGCATAGAGCGCCGATCGCTCGAAATCGCTGAATATGTACGACTCGAACAAACAGATGTTGTTGTTGTGTTTTGGTTTATTGGCGATTAGTCAGTAATTTGACTATTGTCACCAAAATACTTTACGGCACGTGTTATATCTCTCATTTTTGAATTTTTTTAAAAATATAGTTATTTCGTTTTATATTTATCTATCTTTTAAGATAGTATCGAGAAATAATATCGTTAGCAAAACATTCATGGGCTTTGTTAGTGTTTCTTTCAGAGCGGTGAATATGGGTGCGTTCAAGCGATTTTTCGAAGCTAGAATCACAAACATGAATCACAAATCAAAACGCCGTTACAAAACAAGGTCACTGCGGGAGGCGTCTTATTTATTCGTACCACGGCGAGCCCGGATTCCTATTATTTCATGAATATTCATTACGCAGGGTAGAGGAAAGCCTCGATCCTTGAATATTCATATATGATCGAGGCGGTTGTACGTACGTACGTACGTACGTACGTATAGCATGCGCAGCATCTAATATCGTGTGTAACACGTACGTTGGATTAATGGTAGGCCTATAAAACGACATAGAAAAGCAATGTCATGGTCATTTAGATAATACAGTCATAAATGCTGTGTTTAATTACTAGTAAATGCCAAAATGTCAGTATAGACAATTTTCAAGCAAGAGTCTTGATAGGCAATTTGTGAGTAGCCTAGGCCTACTTTTCTAGGTTTGCTTTTTAAATATTACAAGCAGAGGTTGAATCTTGGTATTGAATGTGATCCAGTATTATAAACTGTATAAAATAAATAACATAAAGACATTTAGCAAAAATAAATACTTTTGTACTGCACTTAAATTATTTCTATGATCTATGCATGCTCACTTAACTGCACGAGGAAGAAAAGGAAGACAGAAAAATGGGATTAGAAAGAAGAATGAAAAAGTTATAAAATAAAATATGTATAAATAATAAATGAATGGAAGAAATAAAGAATATGGAATAGAAAGAAATAAATTGCAAGAAAATTGAAATGAAAAGAAGACGAAAGAAAAAGGGAAAGGAGCAAGATCATATTGATACCATATCTTCACTCATTTTTCTTTTGTCTACCTCTTGTTTTTGTTTAGGCCTAGCTACCGTTTTTTCTTTCCTTTCTCTTTTTCTCTTAAAAGTTCTCTTTTGTTTCTTTCTTACATTTGTCTATCCTTACTCATACTGTGAAGAAATGATTTCATCCTATGGCGTATTTCATCTGGATTATATGTTTGTCACGAGCTGACAAAATAATGAGGGAAGGGGCCGGGGGTAGGGGACTCGATGATAATTCATCATATTTTGAAGGTTTACAATGTCCACGAGTTATATGCACCAACTGAAGAAAATCCCTATATATGGTTGCTGCAGTAACCCCAGCACCCACAGTTCCCACGCATGATGAGTCAACTGACTCGAGAGATAACTACACATTCTTTTTAAGGGCCCCCTTACCACCTGCGATAATTAACCCCCTGTTCAAATCTGACAGGCGCCCCTTTTACTTTATAATAAGTGCCACTGTTCCATTTTCATAAGTGCCCCTTGTGATATCAGATAAAAGCCCTTTTTTCATTTTTTTTTAATTTGACACGCTTCCCCTTATACTTTTTAACAAGTGCCCTTTTATATTTTGATATGTGCCCCTTTCCCTGTTTAATAGGAGCCCCTTCCCTTTCTCATAAATGCCCCCTTTGACACATGCCTCCTTTTCCTTTTATGGAAGTACCCTTTTCTTACTGATCGGTGCCCCTTTTCCTTTTTTTTTTAATAATTCCCTTTTTCTCTCTTTCTCTGTCTTTCGAAAACTATCTTCTGCAAGGTTTGTTCTCTTGACGGAGCAACCTGTTGCAATTCCTTTCTGTCTCACTTTCAATCGTACTTGTTGCCACTCATTTGCATTCACTCATTATCAACTACGATCAACCATTCCATATTCACTCCATTACTGTCCACATTTCATTTTGATTCTCTTCACTCTCCCTTTTTGCAGCCTTTGCAGGAGCTTTGCTAAAAGTAGAACATTTTTAATGTAGAGGCCAGAGAAACCGGAAAGTATGTTATTCATTTCATTCAAACATTGTTTAATTTCAATATATTGACATAATTTTTGTTAAAGAAATTTGAATTTAACACTGGAAATTTGAATTGGTTTGCCGCTTCCCGCTCCCCCCCCCCCAAAAAAAAAACCCACCAACAACAACACAACAACAATTGGTACCAGGGTTTTAATTAGAAGGCCCATGTCCTGTAAAATTTTATTTTTAAGAATAGTTTTCTCTTTTTTTATTAATATGACATTGTCATACCATTAATTTACCAGGAACCCCCCCCCCCCCACCCTCCCATTAACAATCAACACTGCCATTATTTCTACCAACAGTAATGCTATAATTCAAAAGTTTTCACTTTCTAAATCCTTCTAATATAAACATACAATCATATTTGTACACTTTTGCATCCTGTTACATGGACCATGTAACAACAGCAACTGGAAGAGGATAGCAAGCCCCCCCCCCCCCCGTTTTCTTAAGTTAGAAAGCATCGAAACATGATTCTATTAAAGTTAGCAGTTTAGATACGAAAGGCAATGATGATTAGCAGTTTCCATATCTAATGCATTTAGAGGGTTGTCTTTCAAACCTTCTTACATACAATACTTGAAGTAGCAATAATTTCATAATCTACAAAAATTCTAATACAGAAGTCCATAGAGGTAAATGAATTTCAAAACGTATAATTATAATTAAAATATCATTGATTAATTCAATCTTTAATATAGACTGATAGACCTTTATCACTGAAAATTCCAAGGAGAATCTTTCTGCCCAGTCCACAGTTTCATCCTATAAGATGGTAAACTTTGTTAGAATTTTAATGTTTATTCGTTGAGGATTAATTCTCTTTAATTATTTGAAAGTTGACAAGATGATAAACCTCATTAGCTTTATTGAATGTAGTATTCTACAAACATATAATACAAATAACAAATAAATATCATGTAAATATTCCAGTTTAAACCCATCTCTATTGTCCTCTTTCATTATATGAGGGTGGCAAGACGTAGTCCCGTGTAGAAATCTTCTGCATTCATCACTAAAGTTGTAGCCTAGTTTCAGAAGAAATATAAACCAAGTCTGTTGAATGGAAAAATGAAATAAGAAAATCAACAATGACTAATAGCATACACCCTGATACCTGCTCAGAAAAAGGAAGGACTGAAATTCACTTGGGGTTCTAGTGGGCAAACCTTAACTATTTTTTGTGCAAGACTAGTTTAAATACTGACCACATCTTAGATCATTACTGATGATCCCATTAAGACGATAGGCCTGCTGGAGCTCGGATCAGACAAGGTATGAAATAAGTAATACAATGTAATACAACTTGTGCTCATACCGGTAATTGAATAATACTCGGTTAAGTATGGGATATAAAATGACCAAACAACTTTGACCAGATAATGTACTGGAAATAATGCTACTGAAACATACGTAATGTAGACTTATATTTCATCTATATTGACATTTAATTCTTTATCTAAATTACAATTGTGATATTCAGTCAATGATTCTTTTACAAGTCAACTGACAATGAAAAATATCTGTTTCAGATCTTTAATTTTCTCCATGACATTTGTTCCACAAAAATGTATTGGGGGTACCTTCATGTATATTAGCACACTTGCTCGTATGAAGTGTAGTAGGTCCGCATCTCTAGATATCATCCCGTCAACATCTTTTCTTTGTTCCTCTCCTGAGTTTGCAAACCAGAATGCCTTCATCATCCACTGTAGAGAAGCATCATCCTACATGAGAGAAAACAAAGTAGGTACTTCAATTAAAAACTGATACTGATGGATACAAATCAACCATAATACATCCTATAAACAGACTTTTATCAATCTTATTTGTGTTCTTCTTCATCTTCATTGCTCAAGAAGTGAAAGGACCCCTTACAAAAAATAATAATGAGGGGTTCTGTGTATACCCTACATGTAGTGCTTACGATGTGCATTTGATATGGCTCTTCTAAACACAGGACCTCCTGTAAATAAGAACAAATTTTCCTTTGTAAACAAAGAAAGAAAAGACATCAATATTTGTATACTAGGTGCAGAACTAGAATAAAATATACCCTCCACTATATATGCTCGCAAGTCGCAATGTCAACTTAGTTCCATTTCCTTTTGAGTGAATTAAAAGGTGGTCGTTTAATATTTGTGTGCTAAATAACCTGATAACTGTACCTGCATAGGACTTTCTGCTTCATCTTGCAAATATAAGAGATGTTGTAATGTCCTCCTTCCAGCTCTTCAGTTTCAATCTTTTGGAACAAAAAGAAAAAAATCAATACGACAATCAAGGCATCACTTTCTCCTTAACGAAATAAAATAGATCTAGCATAATACAAATTAATAGCCATTTTTTATGTCATGGTTGGTCTTAATTTTAATATGGTGTGGAAATCAACATTCCTATTTAATGAACCACAGTACAAAGTAAAACTAAATGGAAGATTTAACTTGTGCATCAAACAGTGGTTTCTATGGCCTATGAACACGAAGTAGTACGAAGTAGAATTAGTTTATTTCAACAAGAAGAGGTGGACTACATACCATATAAAGCAGAGGCGGCGCTCCGGGGGGGGGGGGGGGGGGGCACAGTGAACTGCACACTTTAGAGAAGACAACAATCTTTAATAGCTCTAGATCTAGATCTAGAAAAGTTATGACAACTTGACAAGCACACTGGACACACACAACATCTTAACATTAAATAAATGAATCCTAGGTCTAGTTTGTTTGTTTTTGAATATTTTTATTAATAAGTTCCAGGTTTACGTCGAAATGAAATGTGGTTTGGAGCTGTTTGATTATCCATGGTCACAAACAATTTTGGTCTAAAATTTGACACGCACCAATGATGCAACTGAGCGAACGGATGGCACTTAGTATAGCCAACAGAGTCCACATCTACTAAGACTATTATAGACCTCTAAACACGAATTAACCCTCTTGGATTATTAAAGAAATCATACTTCATAGAATATTTTAAGGTGTAACGTTTAATCTAGATTTAAATTCAATGGATGATTGGTGAATTAGATTCACGATGACGATCAAATTTGGAATAAAACCTCATTAGAAAGTTTTATCTTGATGCAGCTGAGCACCGAAATTCCCCGGGGTGGGCCTGCCGGATATATGAATATTCAAGAGAATCGAGACTTTCCCCGACCCTGCGTAATGAATATTCATGATAAAATAGGAATCCGGGCTCGCCGTGGTACGAAAAAATAAGACGCCTGCGGGAGAGCATTCAAGCGATTTTCCATTAGGCCAAAAAAAAAAAATCATTTGGTTGTCCTCGACCGCCCGCTCGTCATTTTCGGGCCGCTCGCATTTTTTATTTTTTTAAAAAATATAGTTATTTCGTTTTATATTTACCGGCATCTATCTTTTAAGATAGTATCGAGAAATAATATCGTAAGCAAAACATTCATGGGCTTTGTTAGTGTTTCTTTCAGAGCGGTGAATATGGGTGCGTTCAAGCGATTTTTCGAAGCTAGAATCACAAACATGAATCACAAATCAAAACGCCGTTACAAAACAAGGTCACTGCGGGAGAGCATTCAAGCGATTTTCCATTAGGCCAAAAAAAAAAAATCATTTGGTTGTCCTCGACCGCCCGCTCGTCATTTTCGGGCCGCTCGCATTTTTTTTTTTTTTATATATATTTTTTTTTTTTTAATTCAATTTTTTTTTTTTTTTTTTTTATTTAATTTTTTTGGGGAGCAATCTTAAATGCCAAACATACCATTTTATGCATTTGCAAGGATCAAAATGCGTCCCGTTGCCAGTTTTGTCTTTTCAGTACGCAATTAGGTATTTATTAAACTTGCCATTTTTATTTTTCTATGTCAAAATGCCGTTCATTCAAATCAGGTTCTGAGCATTCTTAAACTCATTTTAAAGCCCATCTGTACTAGTTTACAGGAGGGATTAGACCACCCTGCAAGGTCACTGGACAGGTGGTTATCTCATCAAATCAGCTCTCAGTTAATATAAGATAAAGAGGATCATGGGGTACCAATGGTCACCGATTAGGCATTGTTTGCTACATAGAGGGCGCAAGTAGCTATAAGTAGTACAATGGAGATTTAAAAGGTGCTGCATTTCAAAGCCAAAATACTTTCTGTGTTGGTCTTGATATTCATTGTACATTAAACTAGTCTTTTACCATATTAAAGTGTTTTATAGACTTTGTTTGTTTAAATGCTTGACAATCCCAATGATTTTTTTTTTTATGGAAAAAACAATATATTTTTAAAAAAAAAAAAAATGGGGGGAAAAAAAAAAAAAAAAAAAAAAAAAGACACACAAAAAATGAAGTTTAAAAAAAAAAAAAAAAAAAAAAAAATCCGCCCGCCCGCCCCTACTCCAGAAAATCGAGGACAACCAAACAATTTTTTTTGTTGGCCTTAACGCTGATTCTAGCTCATTTCGAGCCCAGCCACTGCGCATCACACTGCGCAGTTTGACACAGGAAGTATAGGTCAACTTTGGCGCGCGCTTTCTGGAATTGTTAACCGGCCGACTGTCGACTGCTGTTTTGAGCATAGATCGCAATAATAAAAGTAAGAATGAGAAGGTGATAGAAGGAAGAAACAAAGAATAACATAAGGAAAGACAGAAAGAGAGTGATCATTAAAACAGAGAATAACATAAGGTGATAGAAGGAAGAAACAAAGAATAACATAAGGACAGAAAGAGATCGTGATAGAATGATGAAAACAAAGAATAACATAGTAGAAGGTGATAGAAGGAAGAAACAAAGAATAACACAAGGAAAGACAGAAATAGAAAGGGATAGAAGAATGATTAAAACAAAGAATAACATATAAGAGAAGGTGATAGAAGGAAGAATCAAAGAATAACAAAAGAGAAAGTGATATAATTATTAAAACAAAGAATAACATAAGAGAAGGTGATAGAAGGAAGAATCAAAGAATAACATAAGGAAAGAAGAGAAAGTGATAGAATGATTAAAACAAAGAATAACATAAGAGAAAGTGATAGAATTATAAAAACAAAGAATAACATAAGAGAAAGTGATAAAGAATTATAAAAACAAAGAATAAC